>JASDQU010508683.1:18509-31899 GCA_032191745.1 Picea mariana | reverse complement strand
AGGTCAATGGAATAGTATTCATTAGTGGGTAAGAAAAGTAGTAGAGCCATTACCATTATTTGATCCAAGAAAATAAAAAGAGACTTACCAACAATAAAGAAAGGAATTGATGGGAGCAGACTAGATAGCACCAACTTCAAATGTGCCACCATTGTATGATAAACCACCGGTATATGATATTCCTCTAGTCTATGATCATTCTAAGAAGCAAACTAATGAGGTAGGTACTTTGAAGAGATTTTTAAGAAGTTGTTTGTATCTAATGAAGGATGAATTTGTTTTGAGTAGTCTCCATAGAATGATTGACCATTTTGCCCAAGAAAAAGGACAACCTGTTACACACAAAGAAGTTAACCAAGTGCATAGTAAGAAGTGAACAAATAGGGATTTTAGGCTCAATGCACAGATATGAGCTTATGAAATGGGAAATATAATTATGTATTTAGTTTTCGATGTAAATGTTATACCATGATAGAATTGATAAATGATGGACTATCCAAAGATAATTTGGTCTCCCATCTAGCTAAGATTAGTGAACCACCATAAGATCATCCCAATCGGAAGGTTAACATGAGTAAATGTCAATATTGATGGAGTGCATAGTATAGTAGAATTCGAAGTGATTGACATAGTAGATGGAAGTACACCATATCCAACACCCTTGGGACTTGATTAGGAATTTTATAATCAAACAATCATTAACCTAAAAAAGAGGTAGATGGTATTCAAAGTGGAAGACTTAAAGGTGAAAACATCGTTAGACCCCATGGAGGGGAAAAGGTATGTAGAACCAACAATGAGAAAATAACTTGATAATTTGTATAATATGACTGGATAAATGTATGACTATGTCCATCCTACTTCTGAAGGAACAATTAGTTGGAGGAGTATCATCTCATGTGCATGAGACTCATAAGACTCTCTGGAGAATTGGCAAAAAATACTGCATGAAGTATCGACAAGGAAGTGTGCTTGAATTACCCATGCACTGATATGGATTGGAACCAAAATAGTTGAACCTCTAAGGTATAGTGGAATAACACCTATAGAATATTTTATCAATGAGCTTGAAATATAGATTCCCAATAAAATAAAACTATTGGCCTTAGATGTTTCACTAAAAGCGACTTTAGAAAGATGGTGGGTTTTGCACAAAAACGACATAAGATATTGGTAGGAGTGCAAAATTTTATTACAAGTCATATTCGGTACATAGAAGGAAAGTATCATGCCAAAGTATAGTGGATTAAGTTGTTGAGAAAATTATTTTATGAATCGTATTGCACAGTGGATATCGGTACCAAGACAAGAATGGACTCACTTATTTGTGCATACTCTGGAAACTATTCCCAAGAATTGGTACATCAAACTAGAAGTGTGTAGAATGACATAATATTGAGAACAATTGACTAGGAACTTCAAGGTAACGTTCAATTTTGAAAATAATAATCCTTTGATTGACTCAACACTACAGGTGCTAAAAAATAGTATTTTTTCATCAAAGGACTTTGTTGGGATCAATGCCTTTGTATAGTGCTCTTAGAGTCACTACGACAATTGAATAGGTCTTGCACTATTATAATTTTGCAGAAGAATCCCAATACAAGGAAGATCTAAGGAAGTTCTAGATATCAGAGATGGAATGAGAGCACACAGTAGAGTGACCTACGTTCTCTCCTTGGATAAGTGTATGCTAGATCTCATTGTATAAGTGTAGGAAATACTAGATCTCATTGAATATGAAGAAATCCATACTTTGTGCACCTTTTGAAATTTTGTTGGACCATGTGGTGTGTAAATAAGGATTTGTAATGGAACCTGCAACTATAGTCGTGATTGTTAATTTTTCACCAACTTCAGTGCGATAGTTGAAGTCTACACTAGTTCATACATGATATTATAGAAAGTTCATCAAAGGATATGCGTAGATATTATCCCCTATGGAGAAATTGTTGAAGAAGGAAGTTTTGTATCATTGGAATGACAAATGTTAGAAGATTATGGATACATTGAAAAAAATATGGTCACCATGTCAATTCTAGTTTTTCCTAACTAGAGAAAAGTGTAACGTTCCCCTAGCCACCCACAAGTCGGGGGATGCCACTCCAGAGAAACCTCTCATGCTCTGAAACTAGTCAGTAACATCCCCAGCCTTAACATACCGAACCATGCTACTCTAGGGAACACTTGTGTTCCCTTACTACAGAACATACAGTAACATGCCCAGTAGTCAACTGAGCTATGCCACATAAATTTACTCTTTAAACTGCATGCAACTAAAACATATACATACAACACTCTTGCGGAAGCTTTACATATAAACATAAACAAACAATTACTTTCTGTAACATACGATTCTTATACTGAAATAACAGTAACTATAGATATGCAACATTTACAGGGAATTACCCATAAACATAAAGGCAATTATAATCACATATATGATAATTCGTAACATAGGCATGTAAATAACAAAGAAACATATCATTTTATCATACAATTGGTATTGATCTTAGAACAATTTTCACCAACTGCGTACAAACCATCCACGAACCTCCCAGGCTTAGACTACACTGTTCATCACTCTCCACAGTGAGTCACCCTCGAGCTGGGACTGAAATCCACCTAGGGTAAAGGGTTCCTAACCAGGCTAAGTCTTATGGACAACATGAAAGACTCTGTCTCAGGTGCTCACTCAACTAACAGCCTACAACCTCTCATTCCCCACATGCTTGTCCCACCCAAGGAAGTGTGCCCCTTCTCTACTCAAAAGTCCCTCGTCTGCCCCACTTCCCTTTCAGGGCTTCAGCAACAAGCTGAATTGGAAGTATCAGAGCATTGTAGCTGTAGTTTAGCACCTTCAGGAATCAATCCCTAGCAATTCTCTCACTCAAATAATTTCTCATGGGCCTGAGAACCCACTTCTTCAATCTCGCTCCACGCTAACTAGGTACACCAACCAGAAAAGGTTATGGGAACAAGCTCAAAATTGGTGAAATGGTTGTCTCAAGGATAAAGGAGTGCGTGAGTGAAAATGGTCATGGAATCATTGAATGGATAACTAAGTGTGGGAAGGAATCATTGTGAAATTCCTCGTGAAATTGATTGTGAGAATGATGGTCAAGATGCTGGTAAGAAATCCCGTGACAAGTGACCAAATGAGCTAAGTCCCCCATGATATGAATGCATGTCCCCAACTTGACACTTCTCATATCGGAAGTCACTTTGGTTCACTTGTCCCCAACTTTAGAACGTAGGATAAAATAATTATCCATACTTTATGCTTTAGGAAATATTAATATAATATTCCCTTGACTTTTTTCCCTCCCTTTCCCTAACTGGTGAAGTTCAGTCCCACATCTCTTTTATCATGGTTGGTCTACACGCAATGGTGTATTTTATACTAATCATGAGTCATGTACAAAGTAGGCACATTGGCCTTTGACATCTAGGTGTTCCGGCCTAATACCAAAACATAAACATCCCAACTTATAATAACCGGATCACCAGCCTATAACACATATCATATACACAAGGCTCATTGTCCTCCATACTGCACACACCTTAGTTACTATGTGCAGTATCCGAGAATGTGCATACTACATTATTTTACTGCCCAGTTCATGTGTGCACTATGCCACATGACGTGTATTACCAAATGATGTCAAAACAACTCACTAGCTTAAGTACATTTATATTACATTTACAATTGGGTTCAGCCGAGGGATATTACAATCCACTCCCCTTATTTATGCACTGTCCTCAGTGCATCATAGACCCATATACAACAGAGTTTTAAAAAATCTTCAAAAAGATGCGGGTATTATGTCCGCATTGCATCCTCATGCTCCCAAGTAGCATCCTTAGGACCGTACCAGGTCCATTGAACCTTTACAAACCCTTTGGCTCGATTCCAGAGCTATTTGACTTTCCGATGCAAAATGCACACTGGATGCACTTGGAAAGTGCCTTCTAACTCCACTTGAATCACATTCCAATCAATAACATGGTTAGCATCAAGTATATATTTCTTTAGAAATGATACATGGAAGACATTATGAATAGACATAGATGCATACAATGCAATCATATAAGAAATGGTACCAATCCTCTCTAGGATTTCAAATGGCCCACAAAATATGGCTTCCAACTTGGCGCAGCTTCCTAGCTTTAGGGAACTCCTATTAGCTTTCACTTTCAAGAAAACATGATCACCCACTTTGATTTCTCTTTGGGTTCTGTTCTTATCGGCATAAATTTTCTGTCTGTCTTGGGTAGCTTTTAAATTCTTCTTATCATTTGGTCCTCCATCTCCTTGAGCAACTCTAGCCCAAATACTGTCCTATTAGCTAGATTATCCCAACTCACTAGAGTATTGCAGTTTCTGCCGCAAAGTGCTTCAAATGGGTTCATCTTCAATGATGCCTAATACCCATTGTTGTAAGTGAATTCTACCAAGTGTAGGTAGTCTTCCCATTTCGATGGTTTGTCCATCACATACATTCTCATAAGGATGATAAGCTATACTAAAGTTCATATTTGTTGTGAATCCTTTGAACAATCCTTTCTAGAAATTCGAGGTGAATTTCAAGTCTCTGTCGGACACAATTGTTTTAGGAATCCTATGAAAATGTGTCACTTCCTTCATAAAATTATCAACAACATCTATTGCCTTGTGCATAGTTTTTAGTGGAATAAAATGGGAATCTTTCGTAAGATTGTCCACCACCACCATGATCGAATCATGTAGCTTGCTTGTTCTAGGCAATCCCATAATAAAATCCATTGTCACCACTTCTCACTTCCATTTAGGAATGGTTAAAGGTTGCAGCAGCCCTGTTGGGCACCTATTCTTAGCTTTAACTTTATGGCATTCCATACATCTAGTGATGTACTCGGCGATCTCTCTCTTCATCTTGATCGCTGCCATGATTTTCTGATATCCAGGGTACCCTGCATAAGGAACATTATGCATTTCATGAAAAATCATACGTTTCAAGTCCTGGACATTTGGAACAAAAATTTTGTTCTTGCGCAATAGTATTCCATCTATTCCCAACTTATAATTATCCACCTTCTGTAGCATCTTACCCTGCTGTAGCATTGCTACCAATTCTATGTATTGTAGATCTGCATTTACAACCTCCAAAATTTTTCTTTTAATATCATTTTGATACATGCTAATGGTTGTAGCATGTAATACATGCACCTTCCTGCTGAGTGCATCAACCACTTTATTCTCTTTCCCCTTGATATGACTTATATCAAAGTCATAATCGCTTAGAAATTCTAACCATTTGCTTTGCCTAGCATTTAGATTTGGCTGATCAAATAAATATTTCATACCATTGTGGTCTATTCTTAGCTCAAACCTCTTTCCCATGAGGTAGTGTCTCCATTTCCTCAAGCCATGCACCATGGCTGCCAACTCCAAATCATGAGTGGCATAGTTTCTTTCATGATCCTTCAACTTTCTTGATTCGTAACATATGAAAAACCCATTTTGAATGAGGAATCCACCAAGTCCTTCATTACATGCATCGGTGCATACGATGAAGTCTTCTTCTGGACCTGCAATCCTTAATATTGGAGCACTTGTCAATAATTGTTTCAAGTGTTGGAAACTCTTCTCGCAATCTAGTCTCCACTAAAACTTCACTCCCTTTCTTTGCAAAGAAGTGATTGGGTGTGCAATCTTTGAGAATCCTTCAATAAATATTCTTTAGTATCCTGTAAGACCCATGAATGATCTCAACTCTGTCACATTCTTTGGTGCTTACCATTCTCTAATGGCCTCTATCTTCTCAGGATCCATTGCTATCCCATACTTTGAAACGATATGCCCCAAATAATGAATCTGTTTCTGATAAAATGAGCACTTGCTCAATTTGGAATATAACTGACGATCCCTTAATACCTGCAACACCATCCTAAAATGATGTTCATGCTCTTCCTCTGACTTGGAATATATAAGAATGTCATCCAAAAATACAATGACCAATTTTTCGAAATACTCTCAGAAAACACCATTCATTAAGCACATGAAAACATTTGGTGCATTTGACAACCCAAATGGAACCATTGTGAACTCATAATGACCATACCTTGTTCTGAAGGCGATCTTGCTAATATCTTCTTATTTAATCCTTACCTAATGGTATCCTGATCTGAGATCTATCTTTCCAAATATATTTGCATCCTTTAATTGATCAAAGAGGTCATCAATCCTTGGAAAAGGATACTTGTTCTTAACAGTCACTTTATTCAACTTTCTGAAGTCAATGCACAACCTTAGTGTTCCATATTTCTTTATCACAAACAAGACTGGGGCACCCCAAGGTGAAGCGCTTGGGTGTATATACCCCATCTTCAGAAGTTCTTCAAGCTGCATTTGCAACTCCTTCAATTCTGGTGTACTCATTCCGTAAGGAGTCTTTGATACTGGCGCTGCTCCAGGCATCAAATTTATAGAGAAATAAATGTCTCTCATTGGGGGTAGTCTGGGTACCTCCTTGAACACATCTTCAAAATATTCCAGGACTGCATAATCTTCCAAATTTGACACCTTATCTCTAGGTGTCTCTGCCAAATGAGCTGCAATTATTTAACATCCTTTTCTGTAGCATTTCTTCAGCTGCAATGTTGGAATTTATCTAATGGTTACTGCGCTGGGAATTGCTTGTACCTTCCTTAGTTTCCCTTCCTCATCTAGGCAAGTAAATGCTTTGTTATGATAGTCTAAGAGAGTGTGATGTTGGTCCAACCAATCCATCCCAATTAGACAATCATAGGAACCTAAAGGCAAGATGTTTAAATCTGCCTTGGTGTTCAGTCCATTCATCTTTATGAGGCATGAATTAACCATCTCATTAACTTTTATTCTGGATCTTGTATCCAGTTGCACCAACCAGGATTTCCCATGCTTTCTTCTTGGCAATTTCAAACTTTCCACCATCTTAGGGTCTATATAACTATGACTATCTCCTAAATCAATTAAAATAACAAGGGTTTGGTTGTTGATCATACCTTCCACTTCAATCATGTGGGACTAATACTCTGCTTCCTTGTTGTCTAGGGTTGCATAAATCCTTGGGACATATCTACCCATGTCCTCCACTATTTCATCTTGTTGTACATTGTGAACAACCCTACCTTTTCCACCTCTGTGAGGACAATCTCTGAACCTATGGTCCCCTTTACAACCCCAACATTGCATAGTTAGTTGCCTTGGCCCTTGAATCCCTATGTCAATCATTCTAGGTTCTTTAGGTGTTTGCTATCCTTGTGGATTATTTCTGAAGAGTGGTGGCTTAGCTCCCTTCTTCCTATGATCCATATTGAATTTCTTATTGTCTTCCCAATCCTTTTGGAAAGCTGGCCTTGCTTTCTTCTGATCATATATGAATTTAGCTCTACTTATGGTCTCTTCTAATGTCTTGGGATCATCATACTATATTTTTTCACTGATGAAAAATGGCAATCCACTTAAATACCTTTGAATTTTGACTGTCTCATCCTTGATGAAAGAGACATACTTCAGCAGTTTCAGAAACCTTCTCTCATATTCATCTATGGTCATATTTCCAAGCTTGAGTTCAAAGAACTCTTTCATTTTGTTGTCATAGTATCTCTTATTCAAGTACTTCTTCTCAAAATACTTCTTGAATTCCCTCCAAGTAACACTTTTCTCTACAATGTTTTGCACCTGCACAAGTTGATCCCACCACATGGAGGCCTTTCCTTTGAGTTTATAGATAGAGATTCAACCTTCAGCATGAGAAGAATAATTATGTAATTGAAAATACTTTGTCATGCCCAAAAACCATGTTTCTGCATCTTCATCCTTCTTGTGCTCACCATCAAATGTAGGAGGTTTTATTTTGTTCATTTCTCCTCATATCTCATCCACCCTAGATATCTTATACCTTATGACAGGGGATAGACTCGAGATGTAGCCTGCTCTCTTATTGGAATGCCTTTGGGATGATGGTGATGTCTACTAACACTTTTTTCTTTTATTTTCTCCTCTAAAGGCTTGCGTCTCCCAAATTTACTTGATCCTCTCTCCTTAACCAAATTCTTTTCTATTCTATTCAAACCCTCCAATAGCTTCATGTTGAAGTCATCTTGCTGCTCTTTGGCTTTCATAAGCCTTTCATTATCATCTTTATGGATTTGGACATCCTTCTACAAATTCTTAATGGTCTCAGCCATATTCATATTTTCATTCGTTTCTTCTCCATGTCCGTTGGAGTTCATTCCTTCAATGCCCAAATGGACATCCACCCCTCTGCTCTCATATTGCTAACTATAATTCCCCTGTGCTTATTCCATTCCTATGGAATCTGCACTGGTTTGATCTGATCGAGTTGTTGTTAATTCTGCAAAACGTGCAACCATCGAAACTCATCAGGCTAACAATTCAACAATAGATGAGAATATGCACCATTTTGGTTCAATATACACATCAGAATTATCTTTCTCAATTTCCTAGTGTTATCACCATGACAATTCTAGATAAGAACCAAGTCTCAAAAACACAAACGCACAGTGCCTTCATAGATACACTTGTGCAATAAGGTGGTTTTTCGAAACCACTTTTGCCAAGATGCGGTTTCACGTGTCTCAACATGTCAAATCCACCACTTGTGGAGCGGGCCATGGCTAGTCAGATCACCCTGCTTCACTCATTCAGTACTTTGAATCCATGTGACGTCAGTTGAACGCCGCCATGTAATGAACTCAAAATCTAATCATTCGAAATGGATTAGCTGAGCATGGAAGCCCAGCGCTCTTGTACATAATCTGTCTACGCTTCATAAATGGAATTCTATAATTACTAATCCTCAAGTATGAAGGTATATGTGTATCCATAACCGGAGTATTATCCAAATAGCTTGAATTTCTTATCTCTGTAAAATCATTTTGGTATCCACAACCTGAGATACATGGACAAGGCTAAATCGAGTGATATTGGTTATCCGGGCAACATGCTAGACTTTCCTATGAATAAGGAGGAAAGGGTCCTTGCGCACATTCCAGCAACTAAATTTCACACAAATCCATCTATAGACTCGTGGTTGGAAGTCAGGATGAATCTCACTATGAAGTATTTAGTCGTCAACAGGCCATCTGCTAAGAAGAAAAGGAGCAAGCAGTAGAAGAATGAGGAATCTACGGTTGAAGAAGCTAAAAATGTTGGAGAGAATCAACTGATATGGTTATATTCTTATTTAAAGGTGGAGATCACTAAGATGAAGTGAGTCTTCAACTAAAATTAAGCATGTTTCAACGAATTTTTCAGCACCCGGTAGCGGATGTAAGGATCACCAGAGATGATAGGCTTGTTCTTAAATGACCCTTTTCACAATAGGCTAACTGTTGTCATTCCCCTTTTGTAATTCTGTGATTAATATGATTATATAAATACAGAGACGGATTTTACACTATTTTATTACAATTTCCATCTGGTGGTGTTATGAATTCTTGTTTCCTTTTATAATAAGTTTTTCTTGTAAGATTATATTTCATTTTCATCTATCTGAATTGGAGGAAAATAAAACTTGGAATTCTTTTTAATTAATTCTTCGATGTGGTTGTGTGTTTCTTTTTCTTCTATTATTATGCAAATTAAACTCAGACTCACTGCCTTCCAAGTGACTTCGCGCGCACTAAAATTTGACCTATTAATTTATATTTATCGTGCATAGAAATATCACAAGGTAAAACGCTTTTCCGCACACCTATATCTATTGTGCATTTCTTCTTCGTCGTACCGACAACTAGCACACACTACTTTTGCGTTGTGCGCCAATATCCACTGCACATAGTTTTGGTACCATGCACCAATACTCCACATGCATTTCTCCCTATGCATTGCACCACGTCAAAGTTCAACATATTCCATCGTGCACAATAATCTACATGCACCATTGAACACACTATCGAGAGACAACTTATACTCATACTTATGCACGTACCAACAAAACTCCTCTGTGTTAAGAAATACTTGCACACCCCATGTGCACACTACTATGTGCGTGCTCATCGTGTAAGGCTAAATTCAGCGTGTGCATCCACACATAATAATCTTCTGCGTGGCGCCACAATTTACCATGCACACTGGCACACCAACATTTTCCCGCACGGTGCCAAAATTTACCGCGCACACCAGAACGCCAACCTTTTTTGATGGACACTCCTTGACTCAAATTTTGGTCACTTTGAAGTTACTCTTCTATGAATATTCACTTCAACTGAACCCCTCTGGCCCATCCAAGCTCATTGTTGAACTGAAGCTCTGATACCAATTTGTAATGTTCCCCCGGCCACCCACAGGCCAGAGGACACCACTCTAGAGAAACCTCTCATGCTCTGACACTAGTCGGTAACATCGCCATCCTTAATAGGCTGGACCATTCTACTCTAGGGAATGCTTTTGTTCCCTTACTGCGGAACATACGGTAACATACCCAGTAGTCAATTGAGCTATGCTGCATAAATTTACTCTTTAATCTGCATGCAACTAAAACATATACATACAACACTCTTGCGAAATCTTTACATATAAACATAAACAAACAATTAGTTTCTATAATATATGATTCTTATACTGAAATAATAGTAACTACATATATGCATCATTTAAAGGGAATTACCCATAAACATATGATTCTTATACTGAAATAATAGTAACTACATATATGCATCATTTAAAGGGAATTACCCATAAACATACATGCAATTATAATCACATATATGATAATCTGTAACATAGGCATGTAAATAACAAAGCAACATATCATTTTATCATACGATTGGTACTTATCTTAGAAATATTTTCACCAACTGCGTATAGACCATCCACGAACCTCCCAGGCTTAGACTACACTGTTCATCACTCTCAACAGTGAGTCACCCTCGAGCTAGGACTGAACTCCACCCAGGGTAAAGGGTTCCTAACCACGTTAAGGCTCATGGACAACAGGAAAGAATTCATCCCAAGTGCTCACTCAACTAACATCCTACAGCCTCTCATTCCCCACATGTGTGTCTCACCCAAGGAAGTGTGCCCCTTCTCTACTCAACAGTCCCTCGGCTTCCCCACTTCCCTTCCAGGGCTTGAGCAATAGGCCAGACTGGAAGACTCAGAGTGGTGTAGCTGCAATTTAGAACCTTCGAGAATCAATCCCCAACAATTCTCTCGCTTAGAGAATTGCTCACGGGCCTAACAACCCACTTCTTCAATCGTGCTCCACGCTAACCAGATACACCAACCAGAAAAGGTTATGGGAACAAGCTCAAAATTGGTGAAATGGTTGTCTCAAGGATAACGGAATGCGTGAGTGAAAATGGTCATGGAATCATTGAATGGATAACTGAGTGTGGGAAGGAATCACTATGAAACTCCTCATGAAATTGATTGTGAGAATGATGGTCAAGCTGTTGGTAAGAAATTCCGTGAAAAGTGACCAAATGAGCTAAGTCCCCCACGATATGAATGGATGTCCCCAACTTGACACTTGTCATATCAGAAGTTACTTTGGTCCACTTGTCCCCAACTTTAGAACTTTGGATAAAATAATTATCCATACTTTATGCTTTAGAAAATATTAATATAATATTCCCTTGACTTTTGGCCCTCCCTTTCCCTAACTGGTGAAGTTCAATCCCGCATCTCTTTTATCGTGTTCGGTCTGCGCGCAGTGGTGTATTTTATATTAATCATGAGTCATGTACAAAGTAGGCACATTGGCCTTTGACATCTAGGTGTTCTGTCCTAATACCAAAACATAAGCATCCCAACTTATAATAATTGGCTCACCAGCCTATAACACATATCATATACACGAGGCACATTGTCCTCCATACTACGTGCACCTTATTTACTGTGTGCAGTATCCAAGTATGTGCATACTACATCATTTTACTGCCCAGTTCATGCACACACTATGCCACATGACGTGCATTACCAAATGATTTCAAAACAACTCACTAGCTTAAGTACATTTATATTACATTTACAATTGGTTTTGGTTGAGGGATATTACAATCCCCTCCCCTTATTTATGCACTATCATCAATGCATCATACACCCATATACAACAAAGTTTTCAAAAATCTTCAAAAAGATGTGGGTATTATGTTTGCATTGCATCCTCATGCTCCCAAGTAGCATCCTCAGGATTGTACCAGGTCCATTGAACCTTTACAAAACCTATGGCTCGTTTCCGGAGCTGGTTGAATTTTCAGTCCAAAATGTGCACCAGATGCACTTGAAAAGCGCCTTCTTGCTCCACTTAAATCACATTCCAATCAATAACATGGTTAGAATCAGGGATATATTTCTTTAGCAATGATACATGGAAGACATTATGAATAGACATAGATGTAGGCAATGCAATCATATAAGAAACGAGACCAATCCTTTCTAGGATTTCAAATGGCCCACAAAATCTGGTTGCCAACTTGGCGCAGCTTCCCAGCTTCAAGGAACTCCTGTTATCTTTCACTTTCAAGAAAACATGATCACCCACTTTGAATTCTCTGTGGGTTCTATTCTTATCGGCATAAATTTTCTGTCTTTCTTGGGCATCTTTTAAATTCTTCTTAATTTTTGTCATTTGGTCCTCCATCTCCCTGAGAAACTTTGTCCCAACTACTGTCCTATCAGCTGGATTATCCAAAATCACTGGAGTATTGTACTTTCTACCACAAAGTGATTCAAATGGGCTCATCTTCAATGATGCTTGATACCCATTGTTGTAAGCAAATTCTACCAAGTGTAGGTAGTCTTCCCATTTCGATGGTTTGTCCATCACATACATTCTCAATATATCTTCTATCACTTTGTTCACCCTCTCTGTCTATCCATCATACTCAGGATGATAAGCTGTACTAAAGTTCAGATTTGTTCTGAATCCTTTGAACAATCCTTTCCAAAAATTTGAGGTGAATTTTGGTTCTCTTTCGGACACAATTGTTTTAGGAATCATGTGCAATTGTGCCACTTCCTTCATAAAAATATTAGCAACAACTACTACCTTGTGCATAGTTTTTAGTGGAATAAAATGGGAAGCTTTCGTAAGCTTGTCCACAACCACCATGATCGAATCATGCATCTTGTATTTTCTAGGAAATCCCATAATAAAATCCATTGTCACCACTTCTCACCTCCATTCAGGAATGGTTAAAGGTTGCAGCAACCCTGCTGGGTGCCTATTCTCATCTTTAACTTTCTGGCATTCCATACATTTAGCGATGTACTCGACGATATCTCTCTTCATACCTGGCCAAAAGTAATGGCTCTTGATCACTGCCATGGTTTTCTGATATCCAGGGTGCCCTGCATAAGGAACATTATGAATTTCATGCAAAATCATACGTTTCA
>JASDQU010508682.1:62749-74705 GCA_032191745.1 Picea mariana | reverse complement strand
CAAGAAGGGAAAGGAAAATGTAGTTCTGGACACTCTTTCCCAGAAGTATGAAGAAGACGGGTCCCTTTTCTCCCTCTCCTTCATTGTACTAGATTGGCTCCAAGTTGTTTTTCAAGAATGACTAGAAGACCCCAAAATTTCTAGCATGATACGCCAATTGCAACATAATTCTTCAACTTCTCTACGGTACTCTTGGCATAATGAAAATCTTCGCTAAAAAGGACGTTTGTATTTAATAAAACAATCAAAACTTAAATCCACGATGCTTTCTGAACTTCATGCTTCCCCTGCAGTGGGGCATTTAGGGTTTACCAAAACCTATGAATGGGTCAAACGTTCTTTTTTCTAGGATGGTATGAAACACGATGTTTTCACCTTTGTGGCTAAATGTGAGGTTTGTCAATGCAACAAGGGATAAAAATTCAAAGCTCCAGGAACACTCCAACTGCTTCTTATCCCCCTTACTATTTGGAGATATTTTTCTATGAATTTCATTGTTGTCTTACCTAAATCGGAAAATAAGTCAATCATCATAGTGGACATCGATCGTCTTTCCAAATATGCTCATTTATGTGCTCTTCAAACCCCATTCACAACATCTACATTCAATCAAATCTTCATGGATAATATCTTCAATCTTCATTGCATGCCTCATTCTATTTTCTTTGACATAGATCCCACTTTTACCATGAAATTTTGGCAAGAATTGTTCAAGCTACAGGGCACCCAATTGCATCTCAGCACTGCCTATCACCCCTAAACGGATGGAGATATTGAAGTTGTCAACAAGTGTTTGGAAACATATTTGAGTTGTTTTTCATATGAGAGGAAATATCAATGGGTTCAGGGGTTACCCATAGCTAAATGGTGGTACAACACATCTTACCATACAACTACTCGCATGACTCCTTTTGAAGCAGTATATGGCCAAAATCCATCGTTGGTTCTCTCATAGATGGAAAGGGTTTTGAAGGTTCATGAGGTTGAAAAAAATATTACAGTCTGAGAGCCTATTCTTCGTGCCCTCAAAGAAAATTTGGCCATGGCTCAGGAATGCATGAAGAAACAAATAGATCAAGGTCATTCTGAACGTCAATTTACTGAAGGGGACCATGTGTTTCTTTGACTGCAACCTTATAAGAAGACTTCACTCAAAGCTTAGCATTGTCAGAAACTTGCTCCCAAATTTTATGGTCCTTATACTGTGCTCAAGCGAGTGGGATCTGTGGCCTACCATTTAGCTCTACTCAATCATTCTAAGCTCCATCATGTTTTTCATGTCTCCTGCTTAAAGAAGGTGACCAAAACTAAGTTCCAAACTCAAACCAGTCACCCTGAGTTGGATGAAGAAGGTTCCATTTGATTGCAGCCACAAGTAGTCTTGGATCAACGAGAGTCTCATCTCCGTCAATTCACCATCAAGGAAGTGTTAGTCCAGTGGAAAGATACAAACCCAGAAGACACCACCTGGGAGTCGACCACCATTCTATAATAATGTCCTCATCTCAAGCCTGGAGGACAAGTTTGTTCTTCTACAGGGAGGGTATGTTAGGGACCTAACCTCCCTAACCACTCACTTAAGTAGAATAATATATTTCCATGTAATAAAGGCCGATATTAATAAGGCCTAACAATAAGGAATAATAATTCAAATGTAAGAAGACCTAATAAAAGCTTTCCCTTCTAGAAGGATCTTCCTCTAGATTGTTCTTTTGGGTAGATAGATTTACTATATAGATAGATTATTCAAAATGAAGCGAAACAATTATATCTCCATAAAATAATTTTAAAATAATAATTTAAATATTACATTATTTAAATTCGTATTTATATTTTTAAATTCAATATTATATTTTTCAAATATATTGACAATGACATCATTTCAAAGGAATTTAAAAAACAAATAAAAATTTAATGAAAATATTATATTCTTCAAATACATTAATAATTTCAAATGAATTTACAAAACAAATACAAATTTAATGAAATGGGATTCTTTTAATGAAAGTATTATATTTGTCAAATACATTGATAATTAAATAATTTCAAATGAAATATATATATATATATATATATATATATATATATATAATGAAATGGAATTTTAAATTATTTTACGGAATTTGTTTTTTATCAATGTATTTGAAAAAAAATACAAATTTAATGAAATGGATTCTAAATTAATTTACGGACTTTGCTTTGCTGTATTACATAAGCCATAATCAACATCTACAAAATATATATTATAAATTAGTTTACTGACTTTGCTTTTCTGTATTACATAAGTCATAATCAACATCGACAAAATATATCTCATAAATAAAGTGAAGCACACTTTAATTTTAGAGAGAGTTGTTATATACCCTATTAGATGGATGTTTCTCTTACTACCCAATTATTTATACAAATAAAAAGATATAGATTAATCTTAACCACTGTATTCATATTTGAAAATTGGATATCAAACATCGTTGCTCTAAAGTGCATTAATCACTGTAATCATATTTCATAATTGGATATCAAACTTGGTTCTAAATTGGAGATTCATCGTGGTATATTTAATGATATTATAATTCGTTATTTTTATTTCCCCATCTCTTTCTATGGGATTAAGTGTTATAATTTTGTATTTAAAATAGTTTGCTCAGGAATTAAGTGTTATAATTTTGTATTTAAAATAGTTTAACTATTTCACTTTTTAGATATTTATATAATAAAAAACCATGAATAAATTAAAAATAAAGTAATTAAATGGTTCCTTTTAATATGTATTATCGCTGACTTCTCATTGTTATTAAATTAAATCAAAACCAGGTTTGGTCAAACTAAACATAACATGGTGTGGGTCTGGAGGACCTGTGCAAAATGTCATCGTGTGCCCTGGTTGGCAGGATATCCTACAAGAGTTTGAATCCTCAGCCTCTGGAGGGATGGATTGAAAATTTTTGGCACCCTCTCCTTGGTTACTCGCCGGTGGTGCATTATCTTAAAAAAGGCTGGTTGTGTTTTTACTGTAACTCTCCGCAGGATGCTACTCTTTTACTGTCCTCACGCTGGCAATTAGGAGGCAGTAGCCTTATGCTCAAGCGCTGGAAGATGTCTTTTAATCCAGATACTGATTATTTCACTTTCAGACATCTCTGGGTGCTTCTGCCGGGGCTTCCTCTTCACTTCTGGAATGTTGAAGCTCTGACTGCTATAGGAAACTCTCTAGGTAGTTTTATAGGGCTTGATTCACAGTCACTCAACAGCTCTCGGAGAACACTGGGTAAAGTTCTGGACGAAATAGACATTACAAAAGGTCTCTCCGAATCCTTGGTGATCGAATGGAGGGGGAAGCAATCACTCCAGAAGCTGGACTACCTTGGGATTCCTTTTAGATGCAACCTTTGTCGGGAAACCGGTCATCTACGGAGATCATGTCCAGGTAAGCCCCCTATAGACTCCGCCGAAGACTCAGATCTCCTTCTCAATCCACCGGAAAATCCCTCTCCAGATCCAACGTTAGCTCATTTGGAAGTGCCCATTGAATTTTCCTCTTCCTTTGATCCTTCTTGCGAGGCCTCTCCTCGAACCTTATTTGCTCACATCTGCCCGGTTCTATACTCATCCCCCACTTCAGCTGAAAAAGAAGATATCAACACCTACTCCTGGCTCATTTCTTATAAAACCCCGTCACCTCCTTATCCCGAAGTTGAGCCTACTCAACCTGCCACCTCACTCCCTGAGGTCTCGGCTCCCATTATGACTCCCGAAGTTGAGCCCACACAACTTGAATCCCCGAGCCTTGAGGTCTCGGCCCCCACCTTATCTCCAGTTGTTATTGACAATCCCTCTATCGGTGTCTCCCATCCATCTCCTTTTCCCTCCCTCCAGCGGAATGCACACAGTAACGCTCCTTCTCTGCAGATTATGAAGTCCTCCTTATCGGTGCTCCCTGGATACAGCCAGTCAGAAATACTTTTAGATAGTCAACAGATCGACAGCTTACTGGAGGAAACTTCTCCTTATCTTCTTTCGGAGCACCCAAACATCATGCAGCCAGAGCGTGAGGGTGCTACTTCAGAGCGTGAGGGTGCTACTTCAAGGCCAGATTCTTTTCCAGCGACATATACATCTCTTCCGGAACATACAGTTTCCCTGCCGGTGTTCTGTGGTAAGACTCTTATCGTGCCTAGTTCGGATATTGGTTCCTCTTCTTCTAATCCTCCAGATCAGGGTTCAAAGACATATGCCTGGTCCCGAGGTATCAGTTCGGAAATCTCCCCTCTTCAGACTAGAAGCTCCAGAAAAAAAAAGGATAAATTGCTTTCGCAAATCCCGGTTCCAGCTCCGCCCTCCCTCGACAGCAAAGCCCTTAGAGCAACGAAAGCTTTGGCTCGTAACAAATAATGTTAATTCTCACTTTGAACATCTGAGGGTTAGGAGGCCCCCTCAAGACAGCCTCCTTCAGAAGACTTATAGAGAATTCCAATCCAGACATTTTACTCCTCCAAGAAACCCTCACTTCGGACCAAAAAGCCAGGGATTTTTTGCATCTTTGTCGGCCATCATGGGTCACAGCAGCGGTCAATTCCATAGGAAATTCCGGAGGTCTGATGGTGGCCTGGGATCCCAGCCTTTTCAATTTCAAAGCCTATCTTTCTTGTGGTGGTTTACTGATCCTAGGCAGCTGTTTGGCTTCAAAGCAAGATGTGGCTATTTTGAATCTGTATGGGCCCTGTGTTGACAAACAGTCTTTTTGGTCAAATCTGGACTCTTCCGGACTTCTTTCTTTACCAAATCTAATCGTTGGTGGAGATTTAAATTTGATTCTTTCGGCTGATGAAAGTTGGGGAGGATCCTTCCTTCCTGGTCCTGCGGAAGCCCAATTCAAAGAGATCTTCGATAAGCACAATCTGATTGATATTAGGCCGAACCGTCTCACACCAACCTGGCGAAATGGGAGGGTCGGATCTGCTGCTAGAGCCATAAGACTTGACCGCTTCTTGGTAGCTGAGAGCTTTGTATCTTCGGCGATGTTTCCTTCATCCTGGGTAGAGTTTCCTTTTGTTTCAGATCACGCACCTGTCTTTCTTCAATTGAGGCTACAGTCGCTGCATCCTTCTCCACCTTTCAAATTCAACCACCACTGGCTTGCATCCGACTCATACTCAGATCTGGTTCACTTGCTGTGGCGGGATCCCCATTTCCTTTCTGAGTTAAATCCCCAAAGACGCCTTGTTTGGAAACTGAAATCCCTTAAGTCTAAATCGAGGGAATGGTTTCATGCACATAAAGCAGCTCAAAAGTTGACATTATCTAAGATGGAAGTGGATATAAAATAGTTACTCCATTCCTCAGCCGCATTGTCCTTGGAGAGGGCGGCCGATCTTAAATTGCTGGAAACAAAGCGAGATTCTATACTTCTATCGGAGGAACAACGAAGAAGACTGCAAAGCCGTGAGACGTGGTTAACCTATGGAGATACAAACTCAAAAATTTTTCACCATGTGGCAAGTTACAACAGAGCCAAAAAATATATCTGGTCTTTAAAAGACAGCGAAGATAATCTTATTAGTGATCAAAGGGCCCTACAAGAGGAAGCTGTCACGCACTTCAGTCGACTCTATAAAAGCGCAAACAATCTGGATATTCAAGGAATGGTGTCCACGGCTACACTTTTTCCCAGCTTTGTATCCACAGCAGAAGCAGCGGAATTATACAAGCCTGTTACCCTACATGAAATAAAACAAATTTTGGAAAAGTTCAAGTTGGAAAGAAGTCCAGGCCCTGATGGCTGGACGACTGAATTTTTTTGCTTCTTTTTCGAGCTGGTTGGACCAGATCTCCTTCAAATGGTGGAAAATACCCGTGTCACCGGCAAAATGGTGGGAAGTCTCAACTCAACTTTTTTGGTTTTAATACCGAAGAAAAGTAATCCACTTTCCTTCAGCGACTTCCGTCCCATATCTCTATGTAATCTCATTTACAAGCTAATATCAAAGGTCATTTCTAACAGGATCAAGCCCTTCCTAGAGAGGAGTCTCTCTGCAGAGCAATTGGGATTCCTAAGAGGCAGGAGGATCCAGGATGCGATAGGAGCTGCTCATGAAGGTTTACACAGTATAAAGAAGTATAAACAGAAAGCCCTGGTCATGAAATTAGATCTTAAACAAGCTTTTGACTGTATTGACTGGGAGTTCCTGAGATTGATTCTTTTCTCTGCTGGTTTCGGAGAATGTTTCATCAGTTGGATTATGTCATGTGTATCTAGTGCTAACTTTGCTGTTTTGATAAACGGTGAGGCCTCCGGATTCTTCAAAGGTGAGAGAGGACTCCGCCAGGGATGTCCTCTCTCCCCGTATCTCTTCATTCTGGTCATGGAGGGACTCAGTCTTCTTCTCAATCAAAAACTCTCCGAGAAACTCATCTCAGGTATAAAAGTCTCTAAATTTGTTAATTTACTGCATCTCCTTTTCGTGGACGACGTTCTTCTCATGTCTAAGGCCGCTTTATCGGAGTGGTTGATCATTCTCGAGGTGCTTCAGCTGTTTTGTTCAGTTTCTGGCTTATCCATAAACTTTTCCAAATCGTCGGTTTATCACTGGGGTCTTTTGGATAATGAATTGTCCATTCTCAAGGAGGCTGTTCCATTTTCCTTTGTAAATCTGCACGCAGGCTTCAAGTACCTCGGCTACAATTTAAAGTTGGGATCAACTTCTCCGGAAGATTGGAAAGGGCTGGTGGCACTTTTTGAATCCAGGATTAATTTCTGGTGTAACAAATGGCTGTCAATGGGGGGCCGTTTCATCCTCATAAAATCGGTTCTGGAAAGTCTTCCTGTTTATTGGATGTCTCTGGAAAAACTTCCAAATAAGATTTTCATTGTATTGCGGAGACTCATCTCTAACTTTCTGTGGAACAGTCAACCTGGCCATTTTCGCTTCCATCTTTGCAAATGGGCTGAACTGTCAAAACCAAGGATTTATGGTGGCTGGGGTTTCATGAACCTTCCCCTGTTCAATACGGATTTACTTGCAAATTCCTTTTGGAGAGCTGCTACTAGTGACAGTATCTGGCATAGGATTATTTTGGATAATTATTTGAGTTCCCTACCTATTGCCAGATGGATCCGTAAGCCGATTTTTCCGTTAAGAAAGACTTCTCCCTTCTGGAAAAGTTTGGTCTCCTCATCTCCTGTCATATTTCATTGGCTTGCCTGGAATCCAGGTGACGGGATAGAGATTCGCATAGGAGAAGACAAAATTCTGGGCATGGGTGACCGGTCTTTACTTTCCCCTGAGTTGCGGACATCTCTCCGGCTTCAAAACATCATTTATCTCGCTCAGGTTAATTCTCAGCATAGAGGTCGCGCCCTTCCAGATCACTGGCAGGATAGTGAATATCTTCATCTGAGTAATCATTCAGCAGTGGAATGGGATTATTATATCCGTGCTCTCCAAGAAAACGGCATCTCACTCTACCCTCGCCCGGACACTCTTCGCTGGACAGGGGGTGATGCTACAGGGATGTTGTCCGTTAAAAACCTTTATTTTGAACTTATAAACCAGCGTTTTACCAGACTGGAGAACTCGTGGCTCACACAGATCTGGAGATGGGCGATCCCTTTGAAGATAAAAATTTTCCTTTGGATCGCTGGCAGGGGAAAAACATTAACTTGGGAAGCCCTTCGCCGGAGAGGATGGGAGGGGCCAAGCATTTGCCTCCTCTGTGGCAAAGACACCGAAGACATTCATCATTTGCTGGTCCAGTGCTCCTTCACTCGCTTGGTATGGTCATCGGTGCTCAATAGACTATCGCTGCCTTCATCCTGGTGCGGCACCTATCTCACTGACAGTTATTTAAACTGGCTGGCACAGAAAGCGGCTCCTAAATATTTACCAGCACTCGTCTCTTGGCAAATTTGGAAAGCCCGGAACAGAGCTATCTTTGATACATGCTCTCCCTCGGTCCAAGATGTGGTCCAAAAGGTGCTGATTACTTTTAATTGGAAACAGTCAACTCTTTTACTCCCAAAACAAAAAGACTGTTTTATAAATTTGCAGGCTGGTTGCACTTTAGCTTGT
Source organism: Picea mariana (assembly GCA_032191745.1). Classification (NCBI taxonomy): domain Eukaryota; kingdom Viridiplantae; phylum Streptophyta; class Pinopsida; order Pinales; family Pinaceae; genus Picea; species Picea mariana. The sequence goes on along the minus strand of JASDQU010508682.1, from coordinate 66,636 downwards.
TTCGATGGAGCGGCAAGGTCCAGGGGTGACTGCTGTGGGGCCGGGGGTTTCTTCAAAACCCATCCCTCAAGGGCTACAATGTGGTTCTTAAAATGTGGTGAAGGTACCAACAATAAAGCTGAGCTTTTGGGCTTATGGACGACCCTGTTTCTCGCCTCCTGCTGGTCCATAAGTAACCTCCTTGTTCTAGGGGACTCATGAATTATCATTGATTGGATTTCCCGCAAGTCCAAGCTCCAATCTGTCCATTTTGATAGCTGGAAATCTAAAACGATGGAGCTCTCCAAATCCTTTGCCGAAATCAATTTTCAGCATATCCCAAGATTGCAAAATAGAGAGGCGGATGCTCTCTCAAAAAGGGCATTATTGGAGCCAGTGGGCAGACTCTCGGTATTCCATAGAGATGATGGAATAGAGAGTCCTATCACAACARTTAATGTATTTGAATGATTTCACTCCTTTGGGTTTGGGTTTATCCGTAGGATTCCATTTATGCTGTTTATTTATTTTCTCCTCTCGGCACATACCTGAAAGCTAGTTTTAGCTATCGCCTAGTGTAGGTTCATTCCAGCACTTCGGCAGTTGAGGGAGTTTTTTTTCTTTGTAACAAATTTATACTTTATATAAATTGGAGCAATTTTCACTTGGAAAAAAATGGATATTAATTAAATTATTGCCTGAAAATCATAGTTCTGATTACTTTCTACAGTCGAAAAGCTTCCCACTATTTTTAGATACAATTTTATATGTGCAGTCCAAGGAACCAAGATTGGCAGACACGCTATTCGTACCAACGATGTCTGCACAACTTTAACTGACATTCCTTCATTGTCAAGGAAAAGTATCGACAAATTTAAAATTTACTGCGTAACTTGTTTTTATTAATGTTGTTACAACTAATTAGAGGCCAACACACCCAAATTATTGTATCAATGAACACTCTGCTATGTTCGATGAACAGAGAAAAATGGTCCCGCACAAAACAAACGACAATTTGTAAACTACAATATACAAAATAAACTCTTCGTTCGACAATTTTTTAAATAAAGTTGGCACAGTAATCTTGCAATTTTATAAATAAAGTTGGCATAGTAAGCTGGCACAGTGCCTACATTTGTGCTATTGTCTAGTGTTATATTAACAAAACTCCCAAGATCTACGTGAAGAAAAAATTTCAACTCACAATTTCTTGGACCCACTCGGCAACGACTAAATCTTGGATCCGTCAGCGAGCAAGTAAATTGTGCGTAGCGCAGTAACAAAAATACTGCGCGTCATAAGCTTCTTCGCTGAATCACTCAGAACTTGTTGCACAAACTATACAAAATGTTGCACGCTGTAATATAAATGCTTTAAAGAACAAATTATAAATCTAGAATAACAAACGGCTCTGCTGAGCACATAAAATCAGAAATACAAATTGCTTGATATTAATAAACTTGGACGCAATATGGACGGTTACAGAATGCAATATTGTGATGAGCTTCGGCTCTAATGACTTTTTCTGCTGACTTCACAGACACAGAGTTTGTGCTCAGACTTCTTCAACTCCTCAGCTAGTGTTGGTTCTCCTCCTCTGCATCTTGCATCATGCATTGATGACTAACTAAACGACTCAGACTTATATGGACTCCGACTAAGACTTCCTACAGAAGCCAAGACTGACTCAACATTAAAGATGACTATTAATACGAGTGATTGTTCAACTATTTAACTGAACTCGAGAAAGATAAAGATCGGTTATATTTATAACTCTTCTACTTGATGACTGACTTTGAGTAAACGTGCGACTTTGCACTTGCATACTGTGAGAGTGACGGACTGACAATTAGGTTGTTGACTTATTGACTGATAGACAAATCGACAGAGGCATAAAGATATCACCGACTTGTAATTACTATTTCCAACATTTACCCTTAATTATATGTAGGTGGGATTACGAAAGAAAATTACATCAAAAATTTAGTTTAAAATTTTATTGTCACTCATTTGCTATTGTGCAGACTCCCGAACTATTGTGCAGAATGCTAAAATGCATCTCTTGCTAAAGCCTTTATGAAAATGTCTGTAACTTGTTCTTTTGACCTGCAAAACTCTAAACAGATCTCTTTGTTATTCACTTGTTCTTTGATAAAATGATACATTGTATCAATATGCTTGGTTTTCTTATGAAACATATGATTCTTTGATAACATGATGGTTGAATTGTTGTCACATAATATTGTTCTTCCTGCAACAAATCTTTTAACATTCTTCTCATCCAAACTGCTTGACAAGCTATGCTTGTAGCTACGACATACTCTGTTTCTACTGCGGAAAGAGTTACTATGGGATGTTTTCTTGATTCGTATGATACTATACCTATTCCAAAATGAAATGTGTACCCAAAGGTACTTTTCCTCTCATCTATGTTGCCTCCACATTCACTGTCAGTGTATCCAATGAATGTGAAATCTTCTGAAGTGGAGTACTTAATACCAAAATCTATTGTTCCATTCACATATCTCGGGATTGTCTTTCCTTGCTTCCAATGTGATTCTTTTGGAGTTTCCATGAACTTTGAGGTTAAGCTCACTCCATACATAATATTAGGTCTTGTCTCTATGAGATACATAAGACTACCTACCAATTTTTGAAATAGTGTGGGATCTACTTCAGAGCCTTTATCTTCCTTGCTTAACTTCAATCCTGTTATGACAAGTGTTGGTGCTTCTTTTGAATTCATCATATTGAATATTTTCATAATTTCATGCGCATACTTGGACTCTTGAGAGAAATATACCAGTTTTGGATTGGTGAACTTCAATTCCCCAAAAATATCTCATTATCCCCAAATTAGTCATTTCAAATTCATCCTTCATGACCAACTTGAATTCGTTTATGCCAAAGTCACCTGTAAAAATCAAATCATCTATATATAAGTAAACAATTAACATATTATCTTGTTGATTTGCTTTGATTTATAGTGTTGGATCATTTTCACTTCTCTGAAATCCATTTTGTGTCAGATAGGAATCAATGTGACTATACTAAGCTATGGGAGATTGCTTTAATCCATATAGTGTTTTCTTCAATATGTACACCTTGTCTTCTTGTCTTGGAACCTCATAACCTTGTGGTTGTTCCACACATACTTCTTCTTCTAAGTTTCCATTAACAAATGTTGACTTTACATCCATCTGATAAACATGCCACTTGTACTACGCGACAATAGCTAACACAGTTCTGTCTGTGTCCATGCACACAATTGATGCAAATGTTTCATTGAAATTAATTTCAGGCTGTTGTGTAAAACATCTTGCAACTAATCTTGTCTTGTACTTTTGTACTTTTCCTTTTGCATCTTGCTTGGTTTTATAAATCCATTTGACACTTATAACACCATTTTCTTCAGGTACATATATCAATTTCCATGTTTGATTGTTCTCTATGCATATGATTTCTTCATCCATCACTTGTGCCCATATATCATCTTTGACTTCTTCCTCAAAGGTTAATGGATCATCTATTTGTGAAAAAAGAGAAAAAAATGAAAACGAATTTGTTGCGTCTTCATTATAGATGTTGCATAGAATTCTTATCTTCCTTGGTAACAAGCTTGCTAAAGTTGGATCTAGATATTTAGAACTACTCAGACTGATTTTTGGTGTTTGTTGTGCTCTAGGTGTAGATTGTGCACCTATTTTTCTTACTAGAGTATCTTGCGCAGTGATTTTTGTCGCAGTGCCAGGTGTAGAAGGGACTGCGCACTGACCTATGAATGGTGATTGAACCACTTCATCTTCTATGTCATCATACTCCATTACATCAATAGTTCCGACTGTCTTTGTTATGCTTCCAACCCATGCTTCATTCTCCATGAACTGAACATCGTGGATGATTATGAC
>JASDQU010508682.1:39010-50778 GCA_032191745.1 Picea mariana | reverse complement strand
AATTGTTTTTTTATATGTAGATGACTTTATTTTTACAGGATATTTTGGCATAGAAGAATTTAAGTCAGTCATGAAGGATGAATTTGAAATGACTTATTTGGGTCTTATGAGATATTTTTTTGGCATTTAAGTTCACCAGTCCAAATCTGGTATATTTGTTTCACAATCTAAATATGCTCATGAAATCTTGAAACGATTCAACATGATAAATTCCAAAGCAGCTCCAACACCTTTCATAACATGATTGAAATTAAGCAAGGAAGATGAAATCTCTAAAGTGGATCCCACTCTATTTAAAAGGTTGGTAGGAAGCCTTATGTATCTAACAACAACAAGGCCTGACATTATGTATGGAGTGAGGTTGATTTCAAGGTTCATGGAAACTCAGAAAGAATCCCATTGGAAGGCATGGAAAATTATTTTGAGATATGTGAATGGAAGAAAACACTTTGGCATTATGGATTATACTTCATAAGAATTTTAGAATTATTGGATACACTGACAATGATTATGGAGGTAGCATAGATGACAGGAAAAGTGCCTCTGGGTTCACATTTCATTTTGGAATGGGTATAGTGTCATGGGCATCAAGGAAGCATCCCATTGTGACTCTTTGTCCAACTGAAGTTGAGCACGTCGTAACTACAAGCGCAACTAGTCAAGTTGTTTGGATGAGAAGAATGTTCAAAGATTTGTTGCATGAACAAAAGGAACCAAATACAGTGTTATGTGCTAACAATTCTTCCATCATGTTGTCCAAGAATCATGTGTTTCACAACAAAACCAACCACATTGATATACGGTATCATTTTATCAGAGAATTGGTGAATAATAAAGAACTTTGTTTATAATTTTATAGGTATAAACAACAAGTTGCATATATATTTACAAAATATTTGGCAAGGGATGCATTTCAGAAATTGTGGAGTTGTCTAGGAGTCGACACAGTCACAGATATTTGACAGTTCATGTCAATTTAAATTTTTGATGTAAATTTGGTGTTTTGTAATCCCACCTACTTATAATTAAGAGGGAGTGTTGGAAACATTAATTAGAAGTCGTGAGATTTACGATTATGCCGACTCTATATGTCACGATATGTAGATACATTACTTAGTTAGACACAAAAAATAAGAGTGTTAGCATGAGCGTTATTAAATGAGAAGATATGTGTATTTCTCGAGCTATTTAATTTAGACAAAGTCAATCGAATTTATTATTTTCTTAAATGTTAAGTCAGTTCTCTTCTACAGGAAGTTTTTGGTCTCAGTCTTTATATGTATGAGTATGTAGGTATTCCATACACAGAGATCTAGAGTGTTGGTTGATAGTAAGAATAAGTAGTAGCTGTGAAAGTATTCGAAGAAGTCTGAGAGCACAAGCTCTGTTTTTCTGAAAGTCTGCAGAAGCTGTTGGAGTCGAAGCTCAACATAGTTTGTATTATGTAACCGTGCGCAATGCCCAAGTTGGTAATACATTAAGTTTTGTGTGTTGAAGTATTTATGAGTTTTGTTCTATTCAAACATTTTGAAAATATATTCTCTTTATTTCTGCACAAGCTTAAGTAAGTTTACTAGTTGTTGAATTTGCATTACATGTGATTTTATGTGTTGAGAGTAGCAGAGTGTCAAGAAATTGTTTTATTAAGTGTTATCATCACAACTCACAGTATATTTAGTAGTCTATAAACTGTGAGGTAAGTCCTGGGAGTTCAACGATAAATAATTTCACTGTGCAGTATTTTACAACTGCATTGTGCAGAATTTGTCTATGCGTTGTATATTCAAGACTAAGCTCAACAATACCAAGACGAAAGCTAAGAAGAGAAGCACAATGAATCTGTCCATCTTGTTGGTAAGTTATTGTTGGGGAGTAGTACTATAATTTTCTATGAAGGAAACTTTAGAGACTTGATTTCTTCTTAAAAAATGAACACAACCGGTATGATCAGGAACAGGAAGAAGAAGACAGAGAGAGTGTGGAGGAAGGAAGTTGGGAGGGCATGATATGTGATATATAGTGTTGCAGGGTTGAAGCCAGATAACAATGAGTAGGTGTTCAATTTTCCCTAGTAGGCTTAGTTTTCAGTTGTAGTTTACCAATTTGAGCCTGAATGAGTCTCGACTCACTAGCATGTCGTCGTCGAGCATCCTAAAAGTGAACCAATTTCCAACTAGTTGTCAATTTTGTACTTTATCATTATTCTTGTTGTTGTAATATCGGTTAGCACATACAACATAAATAATATTATTCTTTGGATCCACATGTACAACATCTTTCCTGACAATATGAATGAGGTACTCAACTTCAAAGGCTTCAAAGGCTCCAAAAACACACTTAGAACATTTGAGAAAATGTTGGTTCGTAGATAGTAGACGGAGAACTTGATCCACATCGGAGAGATGGGTTTCCAAGTTTTACTATAGATGAGAATATCATCAAAGCTATAACTGAGAAAAAATGATGGAGGAAAGGAATGAAGAGATGATTCATGAAAATTTGAAAGGTGGAGGAGGCATTTTACACGAGCCAAAGGGCATGACCAAGAACTCATAATGAGCCCCATGAGTTCTAAATGAAGTATTGGGAATATATTATTCCTTCATATGTATCTGGTGGTAGTCAGAATGGATATTAAGCTTGGTAAAGTATTGAGCACCACTCAATTCATCCAAAAGGTAATCCATGAAAGGAATGAAAAATTTGTTGTTGATTGTGAGTTTGTTGAGGGCATGAAAATAAGGACACATGCAACAAGTTCATCCTTTATCAAATACCATGAATAATGGAGAATAATAGAGGTTGGTACTCAGATGCATAACACCTACTTCTAACAATTATTGAACAATTTGAACTCAATTTCTTTTTTCTGGGAAAAGGGATGACGTCAAGGGCGAACATTGGGAGGAAGACTTACAAGGATTAGAGGGATGGAATTGTCATTGATGTCGTGGGAAGGGGAAATTCTATGGGTGTTTCTAAAAATATCTTGGTGTCAGGAGAGTATAGAATGGAGGTCAATATGCATAAAGGGTGTCTCAATGGCTTGAATAGAATAGACTCGGGAAATAATTCCGAAATGAACTTTTGAGTAGATTTTCTATTTGGTGGGATTTGATGATTAGGTGAGCCTATTGTGATACCTTGGAACTTATATTGTTGTCCCTCCTATTGGAATTGCAAGGTGAGGTCCTTAAAATCGATGGTAATGTGGACAAGAGTGTGTCACAATTCAACATTGAGCACAATGTCACAACTTCCCATGTCGATAGAAAACATGTGATATTTGTGGTGGTACTAAGCAGTTTGTAGGTGCACATTTTCACAATTCCCCCACATTTCATGGAACCACCGTTGACAATCATGATTTGAAAATTGTTGACTCAACGGATATAACAATTGATTCCTTGGGCAATATGGTGATGAATAAAATTATGGGTGATGGCCCTATCAACTAGGATGATGACTTTCCTATGCTTAATGTAGCCAATTAACTTGAGGTTTTGGGGAGAAGAGAAGCTAGTGAGGATGTTTAAAGAAAAATCAATAGTTCAACTTTTGGAGGATCAAAGGATGGAGTAAGATCATCTTCTTGTGGTATCTCTTCAATAGGGGAAACATCAACCTCCTTTTCAGGAACAACCTCTGAAATAGCCATAAAAATATTGTGTTCTTTGCACTCGTGCCCCCAAAAATATTTATCATTACAACTATCGAAAAGTCCCTTGAGTTGGCATTCGACTATTTATGCCTGAGTTTTTTTTTGGATCTTAAGAGGAGTGGCCTGAGGGGTAGGATTGGTGAGTTGAGGGAGAGGAATTAAAGAGGGTTTTTGTTCTAGGAAGACACAACTTGTTGGAATTCCTTGGTGCATTTAGTAGCTCCCAACCAAGTGTGGGGCAAAGCCATTAGGACCTAAGCTCAAATTTCATCCTTTAGGCCACTAGTAAAGGATTCCCTAAAGAAGGCATATGAAATTCCCTCTGTTATGAAATCCAAGTTTTCAAAAGTGGCGATAAAGTCTTCTATGGTGAAAGATTGTTTCAACTTGGTCAAATGGCCCAAATGGTGTGTGTTGGTGTAAACACATTCACAAAGTTTCACCACAAAATGTGTCCAAGCAAGATACCCTTGACATAAATTTTTACACCATTTCCACCATTGTTGACATTCAAGATCCAAATAGATGACACCCTAACAAATTTTAGCCAACTCATTAGTGATTCCATGCAAGGAGAGGTAATGTTCCATTTGAGTGACCCAACCAGTGGGATCCAAGCCATCAATTTTGTTCACCTCGACTCTAGGAAGACACAGTTTGTGATGAAGGTGATGGGAATGAGGGCCATGGAAAAGGGAAGATTTGGAATATTCATGATCTGAAGGTTGTTCATAGAATTTATGGTTTAGGGATCGTCTCACCAATTTGTCTAGTGTGGTGTTGATGGTGGCATATTGGTCCTTGAGAGAGCTATATCAGTCGTTGAGGGTCTCAACATTGGATTTGAGGGAGCCAAGATAGGAATTGATGCACCTATTGTCCTCCTTGTTCTGGGTGTTTTCGGTAAGCAAAGCATTGAGTTGTTGGCCATGAGAGAGAGCCATTGGTGGAGGGAAAAATGGTCCACACAAAAAAAAGGGTTACAAGTGAGGGGTATCACGACTGACAAGGTGAAGAGAGGAATTCAATGGGATAGGTGGAAAATAAGGGTGATGGGAGGGGTGGGCAGGTCCATGGACATAAGAATTCTTACAAGTGATAGGTACCATGATGATCAAGGTGAAGAGCGGAATACAATGGCATAGGTCCCGAATAATGGTACGATTTTTTTTCTTAACTCCTCCAGAGTTATACTCTGGCTTGAAGAATATTGTACTGAAAGAATGCCCAAATTGTTAATGTAATGTTTGTTTGAAGTAACCGTGTGAAACCGTTTTTATTTCCTGCATGTAGTCTTCCTCCTCTACAATTTTACCCACTGAAGGACAAATCTATGTGCTTTAAAGACACCGACAATACACCTCTCTAGCCTAAAAAAAAATTCCAACAATTTCTACAGAGGAAAGAACTCTGATACCATGTGTAAGGTACCAAATGTATTATAATAAACAAAAATAGAATATTGCGAAAAATATCACTAGAACCACAAAATATAGAGAATAATAGCACCGACAGTGATACCTTTATTGATAGAAAGTAAAGTTTGCTTGCCTCTTCGAGGGGGAAACCTCCACCAGAGCAACACTCTATGACAATAATTTTCAAGACAAGACTTTCCCATACCTTCTACTTATATTTTCTAAAGAACATTCTAGAGGAAGATATTTTTAGAAAATGAAGTTTATATTAGGTCTTCTTACATTAAACTTTTTCACATTGCTATATAATATTTGTGATTTTCAAGATATTCAATATTATATTTGGTAAAATGCATTGATATATAGATTTTCAAATGAATTTAAAACCAAAAATGAATATGAATTTAAAACCAAAAATGGACATTTACTATGACAATGTGATAAACAGCATGTACAAAATATATCTCATAAATAAAAGTACACTTTAGAGAGAGTTGTGTTATTTAAAGAGAGTTGTGTTATACCCTATTAGATGACTACTCTTACTACCCAATTATTTATACAAATAAAAAGATATACATTAATCTTAACCACTGTAATCATATTTGATAATTGGATATCAAACTTCGTTGTTCTAAAGTGCATTAATCAGCGTAATCATATTTCATAATTGCAAATCAAACTTGTTTCTAAATTGGAGATGCATTGGGGTATATTTAATGACAGTATAAATAATTAGTCATTTCTTTCTCTGGAATTAAGTGTTATAGCTTTGTATTTAAAATAGTTTAAATAATTCACTTTTTGCATTTATATACAATAAAAAACCATGAAATCACAATCAAAATAAATAAACATATTACTAAAAATAAAGTAATCAAACGATTATTTTTAAATGTATTCTCGCTTACTCCGCCTTATTGTTATTAAATTAAATCAAAACCGAGTTTGGTCAAACTAAACATGAATATTAGTTAAATTATTGCCTGGTAATCATAGCTCTGATTTCTTTCTACAGTCGAGAAGCTTCCCACTATTCTTAACAATTTTATGCATGCAGTCCAAGGAACCGAGTTTGGTAGACCCGCTATACATACTAACGGTCTCTGGACAACTTTAACGGGCATTCCTTCACTGGCAAGGAAATTTATCCAGAAATTTAAAAATTGCTGCGTATATTTTTATATTACTTTTGTTAGAACTATTAGAGGCCGACACGCCCAAATTATTAGATTGATGAACTGTCTGCTCTGATCGATGAAGAGAGAAATATGGTCGCGCAAAAAACAAACGACAATCTGTATTAAACTATTCAATCGACAATTTTATAATAAAGTTGGCACAATAATCTTGGTTCAAGCAGTGCCTACATTTTTGCTATTGTCTGGTATTATACAAGCGCAGACACATAAGCTGTGGCTGATCAACGCTGATAGGCTATTACAGCGAGCATTTTTCTATTGTCTGGTATTATACTAGCGCAGCCACAAAGCTGTGGCTGATCAACGCCGATAAGCTATTAAAGCGAGTATTGGAGGGGCCTTGGTTGTGGCTTGGAAGGCGTCCAGACATACATTAGTATTAGTAGAAGGCTGTTTAACGGACAGTTGGTAAGGAATCTGGATTGTACATGTTAAAAAAAATGTAAATACAATAAAATAAATCAAAGCATAGTAAACTAACCAGACGGTCCAAACTCCATGAACTAATGGATATCCTCAACATGAAAAGTGTGCAGTGTTTCTTAATGATATAAAGGTGGTTTGCATAAATATTAATCCTTCTTAATCATTTAAACTTGACAATTATATATCTTTACAGTAATTTTATAATGTGATTAGGTAAATGTAAAAAGTAAACATGTTAATTGATGCCTTCATAAATTCATAAATGCAAGGAAGTTATGAACAATAAGGAAGTTATAAACAATAAATCTGACTTATTGATTAAGGAGGACGACTAAGAATATGCTAGCATCTTCAATGCACAGCCATCAGATTAAAATTTAAGGTTAAAAAATCATTAATTGTACCCATTGCCAATAAATTCATAAATGCAAGGAAGTTATGAACAATAAGGATGTTATGAACAATAAATCTGACTTATTGATTTAGGAGGACGATTAAGAATATGCCAGCATCTTCAATGCACAGCCATCAGATTAGGATTTAAGGTTAAAAAATCATTAATTGTACCCATTGCCAATAAATTCATAAATGGAAGAAAGTTATGAACAATAAATCTGACTTATTGATTTAGGAACAATAAGGAAGTTATGAACAATAAAACTGACTTATTGATTTAGGAGGACGACTAAAAATATGCCAGCATCTTCAACGCACAGCTATCAGATTAAGATTTAAGATTAAAAAATCATTAATTGTACCCATTACCAATAAATATATGAATATCAGAATAATTAACAAAACTCCGAAATAAAATTTCAACTTGCGATTATTGTCAAAATCTCCCTGATTGTAGTCAGCTCCATTAAATCAGTGCGATTAGATCATCCCATTAACCAAAGGGCTTGGCTAGATTTTAAACTACATCGATCATTATTACCAATTCTTATTCAACGAAGAACTAAAAACAAATTGCTTAGCAAAATATATGCAGAAACAAATCAACAATATTTATGAGTAATAAAAGTTATACAAAAGGATCTCTGTGAATCTGGTGGCCGGCCACTCTATGAAGCCAAGAGTGAAATAATACAAAATAATGTGAAAGGAAGAAACATTGATCTAAAATCCAATACAATCCAACTCAAAGAAGAGCGAGATCTGCAGCAGCTGTATCTCCATTATAAACCAAAACAAATCTCAGCATCATATATCTATGAAAAATCCACGCTTCACTTCCTCCTTCCAGCAGAGCAAACGGCTGCTTCAGATCCCGAAAGAAAACCACACAGAAATGCACGCAGAGGGTAACTAGAATGACGATCATAGTAATGGAGATAGCTTAAAGAAGGAAAGCGGCTCCTCCAACCAAGGCGGCTCCGAAGATGGCCAGCTTCTCTAAACTGGCAGTAGAGGCGGCTCCAGAATGGACAGTCGGTGCTGAAGCAGGAGTCTTAGCGGTGGAGACGGGCGACACAGCTCCTCGGGGTAGTGATGTGGGTGACTTTGGTGAGGCGGCTAATTTAGCAGGGGCAGAGGCCACTGGAGATTTTGCTCTGGATTTTGTTGGGGATTTAGCGGGTGCCGGTGCGTGCGCTGCCATAGAGGCTGAGCTCAACAATACCAAGGCAAAAACCAAGCACAGAAGCGCATTGAATCTGGCCATCTTGTTGGTAAGTTACTGTTGGGAAGTAGTACTATAATTTCCTGTGACGGAAAATTATCTCTTCCTCAAAAATGAACACAACAGATATGCTCCGGAAAAGGAAGAAGAAGACAGAGAGAGTGTGGAGACAAGAAGTTGGGAGGGCATGATATATAGTGCCACAAGGTCGGAGTCGGCTAGAAATGAGCAGGTGTTCGGTTTTCCCTAGGCGGTTTAGTTTTCAGTTGTAGTTTTCCCATTTGAGCCTGTCTGGGTCTCGACTCACCAGCATATCGCCGTCCGGCATGATTACAGTGAGCTGGATTGACGCTGGCCGATTTCCAAATAGTTGTCAATTTTGTAGTTTACCATTATTCTTGTTGCCCTAATATGGGTTAGCACATAGAACAGAATTAATACTATTGTCATCGCTGACGGGAAAAATCATTGATTTTCTGCAAATAATATTTTCACCGTTATAATAGGGATGAGCATATGCTACAAATTTACTGGGATATTTTCTAAGACATTCTAGATCTCTATAATCCCTACCTAAAAGAGCGAAATTGACATTTCTTCCAAACTGTCGGAAGATGGCTGAACAGGTATTTTAAATTAGTTGGCAGCGATAGATATATAATGGCTGTAGCCATGGCTAAACGTGCAGCTCGAGCTGGGCCCTTCTTGGGTTACGTGAACAACACCTAAACTTAGGCACAGAAATGGTCCCATTATAACAATTTGTGTCCATGGCTTTGCACGAATGTGTCTTTGGCAGCTGGCTACTGAACCTGAAACTTAGCCCCCCCTGCCAAGTCTTACCTAACTACTTATTCTCAATGGTTGCGATGTCTTTATATATTGTTGTATTGAGTGTAATTTGAGCTGTATGCGCTCTGGTTTGCGTCCAACTTAACCAAAACCTGTTTTGTATTGAGCTTAAACAAACCCTCTTTTCACTTTTGTATTGAGCGTAAACAAACCCTCTTTTAACTTAACAAACCCTATTGAGTAGGTTATAGGAAATGATTTTTTTTTGGGACATTTCAGTGAAATCAGGCAAGAAATTATTAGATTTTTCAGCATGCTGAATCCATTTTTGTATTTAGAAATGAATTTTGAACAACAAAAAATAGTGATTCCTCTAATGTCGAAAAATATCATTTCCTATAATAGCTAGACAACCCCTTTCATTTTACAATAGGCTAAAAGTTTTATGAAATGACTATTCTTTCGGGAACATTTGCCTAAAATACGGCTAGAAATTATTAGATTGGTAAATTTGAGTGATTATTTTTGTATAATCCCAGTGACTCACAGGTTTTTAAATGGATTTTGAACAACAAAAATTAGTGATTCTTGTAAATTGATATCTCCAGATTCCGTGAAAAAAACATTTAATAGAATAGCTAAACAACTCCTTTCATTTTGGTCTTTGTCAAGGTATTTCATTTTTGTCTTAGTTTAAAGGTTTTGACTTTTTATTTTTATTCATTTTAGATAATCATTATTGGAGATACATTTGTTGATGAAATTTTAGTTTTTTTGTATGGATGAAATTACATTTTTTGTTATTTAAAATCCATTTTTTGAATCCATAAATAGATTCAGCGGGATTCTACTTTTTGTTTTTTTCTGAGAATCCGGCAATGTAAATCTGAACAAATTAGCTATTTAAAAAAAAAATATTTAAATTATGTTTTTAAAAAATATTTAAAACACACAACTTATGTAAATTTAAAAACTAAGATCTACACTTACAATTTCTAATCAAATTTCAACTAAAAAAATATCAAGATTAATACTACATACTTCATTTTGTAAATAACCCTATTTTAATTCATTATAATTAATTTAAAACACACAACTTATGTAAACTTAAAAACTAAGATCTACACTTACAATTTATAGTAAAATTTCAACTAAAAAAATATCAAGATTAATACTACATACTTCGTTTTGTAAATGAACCATATTTTGACTCACTATAATTAATTTAAAACACAACTTAGGTAAACTTAAAAACTAAAATCTGCCCTTGAAACAATTTCTAATCAAATTTGAACGAAAAAAATATAAATGTTAGTACTATGTACTTCATTTTGTAAATGAACCCTATTTTGACTCACTATAATTAATTTTGTATATGCTTCCATGGACTGGCAAAATTTATTAATTTATTTATATAAAGGGAAATCTATAACTGGAAACATCACAAGTGGACACCTAGGTAAACGAATTATTCCATATTTACCCCTACATCTTTATGATGGCTGTCTTTTTATTTTTCCTAGGTTTAATAGTATCCCTAGGTTTAATTTTGTACTCTTTTTTAAAGCTGAACCTTACCCATACCATAAGAATAATAATTAAAAATGGCACTTTAACTTACGGGCTAGTGGATTGCCAAGGATTCCAATTCTCACACGACAAATAGATAATTAAGGAGTAGAAGAGTTTTTCTTTGTTTTAGGAATATTGAAGCATGTGGAGAATCGCATCATTGCACATGATCTTCTCATGCCCTCTAAGCAGTTTTGTTCTTATCTCCATATGTCCAACTCTTGTTCTTATCTCCATATGCCCAACTTGTATATTGAGCTCAAATATTGAAGGGGCACGTGTATACGAATAAATATGAGATATAGGAAATTAGCATTGGTAGTTGATTGGTCAAGTTTGAGTTCGAGTTCCAATTCGAGGTCCCGTTTGAGTTCTAGTTAAGTTATATACTCACCATGGCTCTAAACTTCTCAAAGCTTTTTCCTCCAAAGTGACGAGTTAGAGCTACCTAACAAGCCCTTTACACTTAGAGTTAGAGCTAGAGATAAAACTAGAGTTACCTAACAACCCCTTTAATATCTAATTTGTGTTCCTCACCATGGCTTCAAATTTCTCAAACTTTTTCCATTAAAGTTAGAGTTGCAATGCTATCTATGATCAAATCAAACTACTTAATAAATAAACAATATTGTAATAAAATTTTTTGAAATGATATTTTCATCAACATAAAAAAAAATATTAAACACACAAAAAAATCAAGTGAAACATTAAAAAAACATTAAACATAAAAATAAATAAAATCAAGTGAAACTAAAATCAAATGCAATTATAAAGATGTAGATTCTTTTGATTTTGAGATTAAACTGCAATCATGATTAGTATTGGTTTGTTTTGTAAAAACCATATGACTCAAGTGGATTTAGCCTCAACCATGACAACAAAGGATATTGACATTTTTATGAATATTATCTAAGTTAAAATCATTTTGTTTGTCCTCGAGTAAGATCAAAAAGTTAGTTTTCCCCAAACTTAAGGAAATAGATCTATGACTTAAATCCTAAAGGTACCTAGCAAGACCCCCTTCTAACCATTTGTGAATTATTTTAAGTGATGTGGTTTTACTTGCATAATGATGA
>JASDQU010508682.1:16677-33677 GCA_032191745.1 Picea mariana | reverse complement strand
ATCCTTCAAATATGAGTTTTCATTTCCAGTGTGGGGGGCAAGGATTACTTCGATCAATGAACTAGGAGATGTGTCAATCACGACTCAAGGTAAATCTTGGTTGAAGTAATGTTCTCCATTTATTAATATAGATCTACATTTTGATGGTTTTCCCTTTCCATTGATGGTGTATTCAGTTGTGCATAATAATAAATGGTATATCTGATAGTACTTGAGTAGATTGGGTTAGATCTAGTTTACACTTGATATTGTTAGTGCTTGAAAGGTTTAATATTGGTAGTTTTTATTCTCTTGCGTGCATGAAGAAAGTTATATGAGATAGAATGATATTTTTGGAGATGCAGCATCAAAGAATACGTATGAAAAACCATCGGGAATCAAGTTTGAACCATTCTATATCCTTTTTTTTGTGGCCATAATAAACCCCCCTTTTTTTTTCTTTAATGAGAAAAATGATCTAGGTGGATATTGGTGGCCACTCACCTATTCCAACTGACTCATCTTGACACTTTTTAGTTTAGTGTGTTCTCTGTAATTCTTTGTAATTGTGGGTTCTGCACTTTCGGGGTTGTTTGAATCCATACACATCTTCCAGCTGGATATTGGCAACTGTCCACCTAATCCAACTGGATTGATTTTGAATTGTTCATGTTAGTACATCTTGTTGTACTTCTGGGGCTATTTTAGGGACCTAAAAAACGTTTTTTTGGCTTGCCATAGTCAAATTGTGGATGGAGTTAGAGTTTGATGGAATAATGTGTTTTTCTCGAAAATACATTTCCAACGGGCTATCACATGCCCATAACGTAGATTGTATGCAAAAGTTATGACCCCGGGAAGTTGAGGTACCAACTTACCCATAAGGGACAACATAACTTTTGGTGTTTCATCTCCTAATGTTAGGTTTTTGGATGTCTTGGGTTTTGGCATTCATGAGTAATGTTAAAAAGGCCTCTAGAGCCTCTTTGTAACCATCCTTCTCAAACTAATGCACATATCATCCACATCTCTTCTTAGAGATAACTACCACCATTCAAGCAAGTTGTTTTTAGTTTTGCAATTTTACAATTTCAGCCTATTATCTTTATTTAATACAAGTTATTATTCACTAGATATTTTTTGTTGTTCTCTGTATCTCTTTTTTATTTTATTCAATCTTTTATTCATTTCATTCCTCTCATAAATCTGGATCACTGGTATCAGAGAGATTTTCTCTTCATTTGTTTTTCTTTGTGCATGCCCCCAACAATATCTAGGTACAAGAAGTTGGGACTTGAACCAGTCGAGCCTTTGCAACATCGGTCATGTCAAGCCTGAAAAGAAGTCATGGGGAACAAGCAAAAAAAATTATGAAGAAATACATCCTTTTAAACTATTTCTCGAGGAATCCCTTGCATGACAAAGGAACAAAATGATGGATAACTTTGCACACATCCTTCGACAAATTCCCATAGGAGACACATCTTCATCAAGTGGCCACGCAACCCACTTCAAGGTAGAAGTAAATTTTGATATTCCATTATTTGAAGGACTGATAGATGTGGATATTGTAGATAAATGGTTGAATATGCTCGAAAGGTATTTTTTGGTCCACAATATTTATGATATGGAAAAGATTACTTTTTCACTCCTCAAGGTCGCCCCCCATGTTAAGGACTGGTGGGATAATTACTCTGAGAAAAGGGCCACAGAGGAATCTACAATATTTAAGGTCTCCTCCACATGGAATTCCTTTAGGGATGCCATTAAAGAAAAGTACTAAATTGTTGGAAGCTATGAGGAGCACTACACAAGATTGACCATGCTTCACTAGGAAAGGGACAAGATAGCACCAGATTTCACCAATATTTTCCATACCCTACACGCTAAATTGAGTATCAAAGAATCTGAACGAAATCTGGTTCTCATATACCGCGGTTTTTTGCATAGATACATTCAAACAAAACTAGAGTTTATGTACATTTCATCATTAGGTGTTCCTTATAGATATTTTGTCATGATTGAGCATAAATTTAAGAAGAATATGCTAGAGCTTGGATCTGCAAGCTAATCATAGCTGAAGTAGGGAAAAGGTAGCCCCAACCCACAAAACAAGGGACACATAAAATATGGCCACTCTCAGGAAAACCAATCCAGGTCTAAACCCAAGAAGTTAATGAGAAGTCGAAGAAACGGGGAAGTGGTGTGAATATCATAAAATAGCTTGGCACAACACTGGAGAATGTCGCTCCAAGAAGTCATTTGTGGTCGAGTTGGAATTTTCTGAGTCAGAGGCAAATTTTGACTAAGAATCAAATCTAGAAAGAGGAGACAAGATTATTGATTTCGAATCCAATGCCAGTGTGGCTACCACCAAATTTCAGCCAAGCGAACTAGAATAACCATAGGAAAGGGAACGCCTTTTTCACTCACAGATGTGGGTAAATGGGGCTCCCCTTCTTTTCATTGTTGATAGCGAAAGTCAGAAGAGTCTGATCTCAACAGAGGTCATAAAGTGGCTAGACCTGTCAATGACGCCGCATCTGCAGCCCTACACCATCGGTTGGCTCTGCCACAGAAGAGATCTTCACATCAGCCAATAATGTCGTCTTCCCTATGGCATCAAGCCCTTCAATAACGAGGTATTGTGTGATATTTCTCCCCTTGAATTTTGTGATGTTCTATTAGGCCAACCATATTTGTGGAAGTGTCATGTTGTGTATGAGTCTATACCTTGCAATGTTATTATTACTTTGGGTATGAAATTGTAATGTATATCAGAGGTAGTATCGCCTACCTGTATTTCTTTAATCTCTACTAAGAAATGTAGTAAGGTTATTTCACAGACTAGGAATTTCATCTTCTTTGTGATCTGTGCTCATGGTTAACAGAAGGTCTTCACCACATCTCTAACCTCTACACAGAGGCTCTCTTTGTAGTAGAAGCATGTGGACAGGACCGTGGAAGATTACAGAGACATTTTCTGCTCACCCACAGGGGTACTGATGCACTGTCAAGTCAAGCATCCAATTGATATAACCCCTAGTGCACCTCTTCCCAATGGACCACTCTATTGTATTTCGTTGATGGAAAATGGAGAAATCAGGTGCAAGATCCAAGAGTTACATCAAAAGGGGTAGATACAACCCAATTAGTCTCCTTGCAGAAGCCTAGTTGTACTAGTACATAAGAAAGATGAAATATGGTGACTCTTCATTGATTACATAGCATTAAACAAGATCACAGTCAGGAATCAATACCCAATTCCCTGCATTGATGAACTTCTTGACCAACTGAAGGGGGAGAATTTCTTCAACAAGATTGACTTGAAGTCTGGCTACCACAAGGTTCCCATAGAACCCACTGATGTATGAAAGACAACTTTCAAATATAAAGAAGGTCTCTTCGAATGGTTGGTCATGGCCTTTGGATTAACAAATGCACCAACAACTTTCATGAGGTTGATGGATGATATATTGAGACCCTTTACCAAATATTTTGTGGTGGTATATCTGGATGACATCCTGATATTCAACAGAACTTGGGAGGAACACATGCAACATATTCAACAGGTTTTTAGAACTCTATGACAACACAAGCTATATGCCAACTTGGAAAAATGATCCTTTGGCATGAATAGGATCCAATATTTGGGCTACATTGTTTACTAGCATGGTGTAAATGTGGATCCAACTAAGATCCAAGTCAACCGTGACTCGCCAGCGCCGACCACACTTACCGAGATTCAAAGATTCTTGGGGCTTGCCAACTTCTATCATAGGTTCGTGTTGGGATTCTCCCATTTTTCATGCCCCTCAACCAACTGACTAAGTGACGTGGAAAGTAAAATTTCACATGGGGGAAGGCACAACAATGAGCATTTGATGATCTGAAGCATCACTTGTGCTCAGCTCCAATACTCTCATTACCCGATATGCAACAAAAAATCAATATTGAGACCGATGCCTTTGATTATGTTGTAGGCACATTTCTCACTGAACACGGTCATATAGTGGCATACCATATTGATACACTCTCAGATACCATCCTAAAATACCCCACCTATGACAAGGAAATGTATTCCATTGTGCAAGTCTGTCACCAATGGAAACATTACTTTCTGGGAAATGAGACAATCATCCACACTGATCACAAGCCTCTTCATTCCATACAGCCACAGGGGAATCTGCAGAACGACTTCCAACAGAAGTGGTCCACATACCTACAACAGTTCCATCTCAACATAAAGTATAAGACAGGGAGCACATATTGTGTCACTAACTGTCCCAGTTGACTTCTCGTTACTTCACTCACCACCATGTTCCATTCCCATGGGAATGAGGCATCTGAGTGGCCCCAACCTTATCAGCATGACCTTGACTTCACCACTACCTATGAGCTCTTGGGTACAATAATGATAGTCACATATTTTCATATTTAGGATGGAATGTTATTCCATTTTTTCCACCTCTTTGTTCCAGCAAGCGAGTGTGCAAAGATTATTTGGCAGGTTCACTACAGTTGGATGGCAGGACATTTTTGCATGGAGAAAAATGTTGTCGTTCTATAGAAGAATTTTTATTGGCCAAAACCGCGATAGGCCATCAACAAGTATATCAAATCTTGCACTCCTTGTGCCATTTCCAAGCCATCTACCAAGAATCAAGGTTTGTCCACTCCTCTACCTACTCCTGAGAGACCTTGGGAATCCATCTTGATGGATTACATGTCTCGCCTTCCATCCACCAAGTAAGGAAATGGTTTCGTATTTGTGGTGGTTGATTTCTTTTAGAAGATGACCATTCTCACATCCTGCAAGAAGACCATTAAAACTAAATATACTATCAAGCTATTCTTCAAACGGGTGTAGGTCCATTTTGGGATACCACAGATCATCATCTCATATCCGAACAATAGGTTCCTAAGAATGACCTCCATCAAAAGTGGTCCACATACATGCAACATTTCCATATCAACATCAAGTATAAGATAGGGAGAAAAAATTTTGTCGCTGACTGCATTAGTCGAACTCCCGTTGTTGCACTCACCACTGTTATCCATTCTTGTGGGATTGATGCATCTTAGTGGACCCAACTTTATCAGTGTGACCTTGACTTCAGCATAACCTATCATCTCTTGGGTACAAGTGCGAATGTCACAGATTTTCATATTCAATATGGAATGTTATGCCATTGGGGCCACCTATGATGGCATAACATGGCTAAAAGAGGATTTTGGAGGATCACTACAATCAAATGGTAGGACATTTTGGCATGGAGAAAACTATGACCGCTTTACAGAAGAATTTTTATTGGCCAATGATCGGACATCACATCAACAAGTATATCAAATATTGCACTTCCTATGCCATTTCCAAGCCATCCATCAAGAGTAAAATATTTTACACTCCTCTTCCTACTCCCAATAGGCCTTAGGAATACATATCAATGGATTACATGTTTGGCATTCCATCCACCAAAAATCGAAATGATTTTGTATTCGTGGTGGTAGATCTCTTTTTGAAGATGGCCATTCTCACATATTGCAAGAAGAGAATCATAGTAGAAGATACTGTGAATATCTTCTTTGAACGGGTGTGGGTCCATTTTGGGATACCACAGATCATCATCTCAAATTGGGACAGTATGTTCCTCAACACATTTTCATCGAGCCTCTGGTCACTGTTGGACACCAAAATCAGTAAATCCACTTCCCTCCACCCCCAAACTGATGGCCAAACTAAGTTCATTAATCGGATGATTGTGCACATATTGTTCATGAATAAATCTAAGAATTCAAGTACATGATATGGGAGTCTTCCTTATGTTCAACAGAGATACAATAAGGCTCTCCATAGCTCCACTGACTATAACCCTTTTTAGGTAGGGCTGGGATTCCAACCCTTGGATATCATGGATGTTGCACTACCTCTTACAACCACACTGGAAGAATCTTCCCATGTTTCATCTGAGGCCGAAAAAGCCACTTGATTCATTGATCGGATTCAGTACATACGAAAATAGGTCCATGATATTTTTCAGAAATTCAATGCTAAGTATAAGAAGTGCCATGATCAACACCAGGTAGCACACAAGTTTTAGGTGGGAGGAAAGTTCTAGTAACATTTGAAAAAAGAGGCCCTCATAGGGCCCCATTGGAAGCTACGTCAACTTTTCTATGGGCCTTAAATGATCACTAAGCTTGTGGGTGACAATCCTTTTAAGCTCAACACTCCCCCCTTCCTTGGCTTGCACCGAGTGTTCAATATGGACCTCCTTCGACCATATTTTCCACCATTATTGGACACATGTGAGATCAAAGAATAATTGAAACCAACAGTCATAAACCCTAACAACATGTAACGAACATCCATTGATCAGATAGTGGAAAGAAGGGTGAAGGGAACTTGCCAACAGATGATCCATCTTTATCATGTTGTCAAGGCAGGGAAGTGTTAGTTGTGGAGCCTGATTATCTTCCTGATTCAGAGGTCTTTGTTTTTAGTTGTTTTTATATCCCATGAAGACTTTACACCCTGGAAGAATGTACATTCCTACATGGGGGGGAGTGAAGAGGGGGGTTACCCCCTTTGCGGGGTCTGGGGGAAAGAGGGCCCTCGAAGGAAAATTTTCATTGTAAATGTATATAGTAATTTCATACTAAATTTGGAACGTTAATTATAAGGTCACAAATATGATGGTAGAAGTTACGTTATGGTTTTTTCCCTAGAAGGAAACCCTCTTTTAAGATGGAAATGTATTACGGCTATGCATCATTACGAATATTGTATTCCGAGTGACGGACTGTGAGAGAAAGAAGAGGAAGTTACAACGAGTGTGTTATAGGTTGTTTCCCTTCATTTGCTAGATGATAATAAAGGAAGGACCTAGAAATTTCTCTAGTGGACGTAAACTCTGTCATGGCTGTAAACTTTGTCTCTAGTTTAAATAATTTAAAATTTGATGATGTTGTTGGTGTTATCCTTAGTGAGGAAATGTGACGGAAAAGAACAGGTGAGACATCAAGTAATGCGTTGAACATGGAGAACAGGGGAAGAGAAAAGGATAGAGGAAAGGGCTCAGGGAACCGTGATATTTCTAGGAAGGGAAGATCCAAATCTAGACTGGGAAAGATAGAGTGTTGGAATTGTGGGAAGAAAGGACATTTGAATAAAGACAAGAGAGATCCAAAGAAACAAAGAGATGGACATCAGAAGAAAACTAAGGAATCAAATGTAACATGTGATGTGTTACAAGATGCTTTGATTCTTTCTATAGATAATATTTTTGAGTCTTGTGTATTAGATTCAGGGGCTTCATTTCATGCCACACCCCATAGGAAACATTTTCTAGATTATGTTCAAGGTGATTTTGGAAAGGTTCATTTGGGTGATGATGTACCATGCAAAATTTTTGGAATGGGAAAGGTAAAAATAAAGCAAAGCAATGGAAACCAATGGTTTTTGAAAGAGGTAATACATGTTCCATATCTAAGGAAAAATTTAATTTCAACAGGGAAGTTCGAAAGTAAAGTTTATGTATCCATATTTACAGACAATTTGTGCAAGGTCACCAAAGCATCATTGGTGATAGAAAAAGGAGCGAAGGTAGGTACATTGTATTTATGTACTGGTAATACCAACTCTTCTATCTCTTTAGATTCTACAGGAGTGGATACAGTACTCTGGAATCATAGGCTTGGACACATGAGTGAGAAGGGGATGCAAATAATTCACAAAAGAAATTTGTTTCTAGATCTTAAACAAATTGATTTTGAGTTTTGTGAGCATTGTGTTTATGGAAAACATAAGAGAGTCAGATTTCTCAGAGTCAGAAAAGAAAAGAAGAGTGAAAGGTTAGAGCTTGTGCATACATATGTGTGGGGAATAAATCATGTATCATCTCTTGGTGGCTCTCGTCATTATGTTACTTTTATTGATGATGCAACTAGAAAAACTTGGGTTTATTGCATTCGACAAAAATATGATGTTTTTGATACTTTTAAGAAATGAAAATCTTTGGTTGAGAATGAGACATGAAAAAGGTTGAAGTGTCTCAAATCAGACAATGGAGGTGAATATTTTAGAAAGGAGTTTGATGACTATCATTCATACCATGGGATTCATAGAGAGAAGAGAGTTTTAGGAACACCAAAATAAAATGGTGTGTCAGAAAGGATGAACATAGCAATCATGGAGCATGCAAGGAGTATGATATTGCATGTTGGTTTTCCCTTACATTTATGGGTAGATGCTTTAGATATTGTTGTTTACTTAATAAACAAAGGACCTTCAATCCCTTTGGATGGTAGAATTATAGAGGAGGCATGGACATGTAAAAAGGTAAAATACTCTTTATTGAAGACTTTCGGTTGTGAATCATTTGTCCATATTGGTAAAGAAAATAGAACAAATCTTGAGGAAAAATCCAAGAAATGTACGTTTATTGGATACGATGTTAATGATTTTCGTTATCTCTTATGGGATTATGAAAATCACAAAATCATTAGGATTGGAGATGTCATATTCAATGAGAAGGTCATGTACAAATATTACTTGCAGGGAAATATATAAGAAAAAAAAAATATAATACATAGTGCTTGATGAGATCACTGAAAAATAAATTCCAAAGGAACCAAAAAATCAAAATGTACAAAAATAGGAGAAGCATGTACCTCAAACTCCTACAAGTGTTGTTATATTATCTACCAGGTTAAGTATACCCCTTGAACGATACTCTCCTTCATTGTATTATTTATTGTTGATTGATTCTAGTGAACTAGAATTTGATGAAGAGGCAATGCTGGTAGACACCAAAAATAAGTGGGAGAAAGGAATGAAAGATGAAATGAATTCCTTGGTAAATAAACAGACTTGAGACTTGGTTCAGTTTCCTACAGAAAAAAGAGAATTGCAGAATAAATGGGTTTACAAGTTGAAGGAAGAAGATGGAGGAAAAAAATAGTACAAGGCTAGACTTATTGTAAAGGGATTTACACGAAAGAAAGGTATAGATTTTGATGAGATATTTTTTCCTATTGTTAAAATGACCTCAATTAGGACTATTTCAAGTCTTGTGGTAGTAGAATATTTGCATATTGAATAGTTAGATGTAAAAACAACTTTTCTCCATGGGGATTTGGAGGAAGAGATTTATATGCAGCAACCACAGGGGTATGAGGTCAAAGGNTTATAGTAGATATCATTCTGATCACTCTGCTTATTTTAAAAGGCTAGAAAATGGAAGCTATATTATACTGTTATTATATGTAGATGACATGCTTGTTGTAGGGTCTAATATGTGGGATATAAATTTTCTCAAGAAGAAATTATCTAATTCATTTTCAATGAAGGATTTGGGTGCTGTAGAGAAAATCCTTTGTATGAGAATAACAAGAGACAAGAAAAATCACAAATTGACATTGTCTTAGGGTGAGTACATAAAGTAGGTGTTGGAGAGGTTTAGAATGCAAAATGAAAAACCATTTATTACACCTTTGGCCAACCATTTCAAATTAACTAAGGAAATGTGTCCCAATACACATGAGGAGATAAAATACATGTCCAAGGTCCTTTATTCATCAACAATTGGTAGCTTGATGTATACGATGGTTTTTACAAGACCAGATATTGCACATGCAGTGGGAGTTGTGAGAAGGTATATGAACAATCCAGGTAAAAACCATTGGGAGGAAGTAAAGTGGATTCTCAATTATTAGAGAGGTACTTCTACTCATGCATTATGTTTTGGAGGTTCATACACTATTCTACAGGGATATGTTGATTCATATATGGCAGGTGATAAAGATAGCAGGAGGAGAACCACAGGGTATGTTTTAACTATAGGTGAAAAAACAATAAGATGGATTTTGAAATTGAAAAAGGTTGTTTCACTTTCAACAACAGAGAAACACTATGTTGTTGCTATAGAGTCTAGTAAAGAGATGATTTGGTTACAGAGGTTTATGGAGGATTTGGGAAACAAGAAAGAGAATAACAGGTTGTACTATGATAGTGAGAGTTCCATTCATATTGAAAATAAATCAACCTTCCATTCGAAGAATAATCATTTACAGCTCAGGTACCATTTCATACAATTCATCTTGGAAGATGGACATTTGAAGTTGGAAAAAATACACACTAGCTAGAATCCTGCAAACATGTTAACTAAGGGAGTAACTAGGGAGAAAATGAGTTCCTGCTCAGTTTTAGTTGGTATTCGAGCATGAATATGAAGATGAGAAATTATCCAGGTCCAAGAATGTTCATATTTCAGTAGATACAACAACGATGGATTTGTTGAGATGATTCTCCAAGTGGGAGATTGTTGGTTGTGGAGCCTGATTATCTTCCTGATTCAGAGGTAATTTTTTCCAGCTGTGTTTATACCCCATCAACACTTTACACCCTGAAATAATGTACACTACTCCACATAGGGGAGTGAAGAGGGGTTTTACCCCCTCTGCGGGGTCTGGGGGTCCAAGGAAAGCGAGCCCCCGAAGAAAAGATTGCCTTGTAAATGTATATTGTAATTTCATATTAAATACAGACCTTTCATTATAAGGTCATAGATCTAACAGTAGAAGTTATGTTAGTTTTTTTTTTACCTAGAAGGAAACCCTCTTTAATGAGGGAAATTTATTGTTTCTATGCATCATTGTGAATATTGTATTTTGAGTGAGGATATTGTGATAGAAAGAAGAGGAAGTTACAACGGGTGTGATGTAGGTTGTATCCCTTCATGTTTTGGATAATAATAAATCAAGGACCTGGAAATTTCTCTAGTGGATGTAGTCCACACTAGGTGAACCATGTATATATGTGTCTCTATTGTATTATGTATCTTCTATGTTTTATTTTTGCATTTATTTTATTTATTTCTTCAAGATCATGTTTTTCTAATAGGTAACTCCTGCACCAAGGCAAGTGGCTCACCCAGGGCCAAATTCAATAGAAATTTCCCCACCTGATAGGGTAAATAAATGTAATGGAGATCATTGATTCCTAAGGGGGGAGGAATGATCCAAGTGGATATGGGTGGCCACCCACCTATTCCAATTGGATCATCTTGATATCTTTTAGTTTAGCACGTTCTTCTGTAATTCTTTGTAATTGTGGGTTCTGCACTCTCAAAGCGGTCTGAAGCCTTGTACGGATACCAAGTGGACATTGGTGGTCTCCCACCTAATCAAACTAAATTATTTTTGAATTTTTCATGTCAGTGCATCTTTTGTACTTATGGGGCTGTTTTGGGGCCCTAAAGATCAATTTTTGGGCTTGACATGGTCAAAATATAGATGAATTTGGATTAGTATAATGTGTATTTCCTAAAAATACCTTTCCAACATGCTATCCCACACCTAAAACGAAGATCGTATGAAAAATTTACGACCTTGAGAAGTTGAGGTACCAACTTACCCATCGAGACCTAGATAACTTTTCGCATTTCATATACTATAGTTAGGTTTTTGGATGTCTAGGGTTTTGTCATTTATGAGTAATGTTAAAAAGGCCTCTAGAGCCTCATTGTAATCATTCTTATCATACAAATGGATGTATTAGCCACATATCTTATCAGAGATAGCTACCACCATTAGAGCAAGTTGTTTTCAGTTCTATAGTTTTATAGTTTCAGCCTATTATCTTTATTCAATAGAAGTTATTGCTCATTGGATATCTATTGTTGTTATCTGTATCTATGTGTTATTGTATTAAATATGTAATCATTTTTTTCTTCTCATAAATCCATATCAGTGCTATCAAATTGGTATTCTCTTCATTTGTTTTTCTTTGTGGATGTCCCAGATAGGATCTGGGTACAAAAAGTTCAGACTCGAACCAGTTGAGCCTTTGCAATATTGGTTTCACTGAGCCTGGAAAAAAACCATGGGGGACGAGAAGAAATATTATGGAGCAGGAGATCCTTTTAAACTATTGCTTGAGGAATCCATTGTGTGACAAAGGAACAAAATGATGGACAAATTTGCACATATCCTTTAGTGACTGCCCACTAGAGACACATCTTCATCAAGAGGCCACAAAATCCCCTTCAAGGTACAAGTAAATTTTGATATTCCATTATTTAAAGGACTGATAGATGCGAATGTTCTAGATAAATGGTTGAATATGCTCAAAGGGTATTTTTTGGTTCACAGTTTTTCTGATAGGGAAAATATTACTTTTGCACTCCTCAAGGTCGTCCCCCATGTTAAGGACTGGTGGGATACTTAATTTGAGAAAAGGACCACAGAGGAATCTGCAATATTTTTGGTCGCCCCAACATGGGATTCCTTCATGAATACCATTAAAGAAAAATACTACCATGTTGGAAGCTACGAGGACCAGTACATAGTATGGACCACACTACGTTAGGAAAGGGACCATACAATACCCTATTTTACCAATATTTTCCATACCTTGTACAAGAAATTGGGTATCAAAGAATATGAATGAAATATGGTGCTCAAATACCATGGTGGTCTGCATAGATACATTCAAACAAAAATGGAGTGTAATGTACCCCAAATTTTTTCTAAATAAAAAAAATTCTTGATGGGGAACACTGTAATCCAATCTCCAAAAAATTGTTCATAACACAAGAAGATATATCCTTATAAAAGTATCCCACTCTTGTGCACATATAAATTTTACTCCACTGGAAATCAATCCAAAAAAAAGGAGACTTAAAAAAAATAAAAATAACTCACTATTGTATTCTATACATTATCTCATGGTGTTTGGAGGATTAGCCTATAACCTATATTATTATAAGCCATGATATGATTCTAATGTATTAAAGTAATTCCATCATTTGCATTGTTATAAACTAGGAGACATGATTATCAAAGTCCATAGTATATGCACTAGGATTATAATCATACCTATGCAATCCAACGCTATATTAAATTAACTATATTGTAAAATTAGGCATTCATTAATCCTACTAACCACAAGGTTACAACCATACACATATGATAACCCTCTATTCACCCAAACTAGGTTACACACATACAAAAAAAAAATTAAAGTGGTTCTATAACGTAGTGAGGTGGATTCCAAGTCACACCTAAACCTCGATCGTGAAGTAGTGTTGGCATTTAAGTTATGGCAGTTCCATTAATGGATTGATTACCTACCCAGTACACTATGTTCTTACACTCCAGGAAACCTCCCAATGTGAGTTCTGCACTTTAGTTGAATTCACATGGAAGTGGTGTGGGGGTGCACCTATCACTCTTACCCATAGATGAAAGGCTCTAGGTGCCATTACACTCCTCGTAATCAACCTTTTGGTTGTTGATTTTTCAATAGACAAGGTTAAGCCTGAATTTCATTCCATTTTAGCATTTAACTTAACCATAACTAATAATGTTGCAAAAACCAACATCACAAGAAGAAACACCATGCACAAGAACACAATAAGTATCCTGGGAAACCCTTCTCAACAAGGGAAGAAAACCCAACCAAATCCTTTGCTATATTCTTCAAGAGAAATACCTTCACCACCAATCAAACCTAGCACAAAATACAGTGCTTGCAAACCCTAGAAGACTAGCACCCAAGATATGTGCACACTTTTCCCAAGTAGATGTACTTGATGAGATTTCCAAACTCACACAAAAGATATGATTATTCAATGGGGAATTTATCTTTACTTATATTAGAATTGAACTATCAACAAAAGTGTCTATTGGAACAACAGGGCCAACCTCTCTATCTCATAATATAATTAATATTAACCAAATTAATTATCTTTTGCATTAATTATCAATTATATTAATGTGGGGCCGACCTGTACCCTTTACATTATAATTAGGGTTACAGGTAGGTCTGACTCTTAAAAAATATAGAAAGTGATCTCACACACCCACTAGTTCTCAGCCACTAGGGGCACATCCATAGGTATGTTCATATCTCTGGCTCACTACATTACACAGAAGAACCACTTCTTGCTAGTGCTCAAACACTAGGATCATGTTCACATGTGCTCGTCCATAGGCACATCCACTCAACAGATCTTATTTCCCACTACATTACACATTAGATTCATTTGGAGTTTCATCATCAACTCTATGCTCAGAGGAGGCTAATACATCATCTTCATCTTTGTCTCATGACGATGCACCCGACACTTTGGGATTTCACACGTTCACTTTGTGCTCAGCCATAGGAACTTCCAACTCTACAAATCTCCTTTCTTACTGCATTACACATGGGAATCATATGTATTTCTTCTCAAATATCTTTAAGGAGGAGGCCATATCTACGTTCCATCTCTATCTCAGATAGGAACAACACACCCCTCTCAGGGGCTCTCTCTCAGGTTTGTGTTCTAGAGAATGTCTCACATACCTACAATCATCAACATTGGTCTCCTTTGCATTTGCCTCCTCACTGTGATACTCCTTGTGACTGAAGACTCTCGTGGTGGTCGGCTCTAGTGAGGATGGAGGCAACAACACACTGAAGGGATTTTCACATGAACAATAAAGTTTTATGTGTGTTATGAAATTTGTATTGAGGATTTCTCTGGTGCGATGTGCTCTCTGTGGGTTTTCGTATCACGTTTCTTGTGCTAGATTTTCTTGTTTTAAGGTTGAAACCACATTCTTCTATGTTCCTTTGTTTGTGTTATTTTCTAGGTTTGAACCCAAGGATAGAAATCCCACTGTAATAAAATACTTCACTCACTTGTACTATTATCCCTTTATGTTTTATCAAACCGAGGTTGGGTTTGAAGAGATAAATGTACTGTGTTTTTCTTTACCATGTTAATATTTAAGTTGCACACCCTATGCCCTTCTAAGTTCTTCCATGTTTGAAAAAATCCCCAGGGCTAGGGTTCCACTATAATTCTTATGGTTAACTAGACCCTTTAGTTGTATCGCTTTCGAATTAAGTTTAAACAAGGATAAAGGTAACTCTGCGGCCCTTGGTCGGGACATTCTATGTTTAGAGGAGAGACTCTAAGTGAGTTCTCATCTTCTCTCAAATCGTTTCATACGGTTTCTTGTTTCCCATAGTGAAGGTCCAATAAGAATCCTCTTGATTATGAGGTTGTAAATGTTCTCCTATGGAGTAGGGTTAGGGTGTCCTCTTGTTGTTTCCAGGATGTAACTCTCGACGGTGACACTGGTTGCAATAAATTTCATTATAGTTTTGTCATTTCTTCTTGTGTAACTACCTTATATTACAAATTTGTCTGTTTTGTACATAAATGTTAATATATTACTTCTTCCTTACACATTTATCATCTATTCTTTATAGTTATTCATTGAGTATAAATTTCTCCAACTCAAAATCTCGTCAATGTAAAAAGTTATAACTTGGTCTCTGTTTAAATGTTGTCTCTATAAATTCTTCCCTAGATATTTTTGATTCTTCTAACTTAGGATTTTGTCTACATAAATAAATATTCCTTGTATAAGTGTTTCCATAAGACTGGGACTTAAATCAAATACTTTATATTCAATGGTCTTCTCACTAATTCTTGTTGTACTATACCCACAATCATTCTTAACATCCTCTTATTGTATGCACGATCAAAGGGTTTTGCATGGGTTTTGAGTGCATTTTTAAATTTAACAAACTAATTAGGTTTTTACCAGAATAAAGAAATGTACCTAGATCACATCCCTTTATGTCTCTATAAATACTTATTGATTAATATTTTTCTTACTGCAATTATTTACCTATGTTAGAATCATTTACTGTAAGATTTATTCTCTATAAACACTCATCGGCATTTAAATTTTGAAGGGTAATTTTGTCATTGTAGTAAGAGGAAATAATGGTAGTTTTGTCTCATTTCTAACTCTGATTTGTTTCTAATTTCATTTCATTAAAAAACCCTCTGTCATTTGGCTCCTGGACATAATTTTGGTAATTACTTCCAAGTAATTATTTTGATGATTAGTGTGTAATATAGATTAGTTTGATGATTATGTTTTTATCGTTTTATCCTCTGTAAGATATAAATAAAGTTACTGTCGTTACCTCTCTACTAATTATTCGTTTGCAAGTTGTCTTCTCTTTTATTACATTCTGTAAATTTCTTTACAACTTCTCTCTGTATTTTATATTCTAAAGTTGTTAGAGAACATGTACATGGTTTATGAAAGAAACAAATCTTTATTAATGTATGTTTTTCTCTCTTTAAAGAATACGTGAATTTGCGCATAGATCTATTTTGATGATGGCTCCATTTTTCTTGCAAGGGAACTCATCAGATGGTTATGAGCTCACTCCTCCCCCTAAGTCACAGATCGATTTTTTGACGAGGGAAAACGAAGATATCCGAAATTCAATCAAGATCCAAGATAAGTTATGTCTTCAACTTATTTTTATTATCTCATTCTTGTAGTTAATTGAAATCTAGTATTGATATTAACACTTTCACTTTCCCCCTTACAGGTTGAAAACATCAGTTCAAGTTGGCGAAAGATTCTTCCTGTAACCAAAAGGTATTTGGGTTCCATGGCTTCCTTCCACTAGTTCATGTGCTTACCCTCTTTTTTTACAGATAGTTTGATGTAGACTCTTTAAAATTCTGTTTAAGCTAGCTACAGAGTTCTGTTGGGCCCCAACAACGCCCCTTATATTTTTACAAAATTTAAAGGGCCCCTATTAGAATCTTGATAATTAAAATGAGCTACAGAATCAACCTTTTCAAATAGTTCTATGTGTTGGATTTCTTTGAGACAAACTTAAGGCATTCCCTATAGTTTGAAACATTCATTACAAGAGTATATGTCAAAAAGTTAGAAACGAACATAAAAATCTCAATTTAAACAAAAACGTTAATTTCTATTAAATGTTTACTTTCGTTTAAATTATGATTATGTGTTCATTCTTTTGCTCATTATCAAGTTTGACTATTTTGAATAATGGGTTCAATACTTCATCAAATAATATCTTGGTTGGTTTATCATTTTTATGAAATCATTTGGTGATATTAATTAATTAAATTCTTTTTTCATTTTGCATCTCATTTCGAAATAATAATAATCAAAGAATTATCTAT
>JASDQU010508682.1:2832-14792 GCA_032191745.1 Picea mariana | reverse complement strand
TGTATGGTTCAGCTTTGACTATCCACATGTTCATGTTTCATTAATTTTTTTTTGCAAGATTCTTTAAATTTATAAAAGAAAAACAATAAATATTTTTATGTTCTTTCTTTATCTACTTCCTAGAAGCAATCATTTTTCACATCGATTTTCATAAGCTTCGATTAAAACTTGCATCTTGTAAATCATGTAAATAAGCGAGACTTGTATATCTTCTACTTAAATACAACTACTATAGTTACATTTGAACATATGTACATATATATAGTGTGTTTAGTAATTAGTTAGTTATTTCTCTATTTTATTTGTTTCTTTTAGGATACTTAGATTGGCTAACAGAGCCATTAAATCCGTCAGAATGAGTTACACCAAATGGCTTGGGTTATTTAGACAACCCCGGACCAGACTCGCTCTTCCAGTTGAGGGACGGTCAATTTCGCCCGTCAACAAGTTCTTGGGTCTAAGGAAACCCCAAATGTACTATTTTTGGTCAGCGACCTATTAACTGTATAATTGTATTTTTGTCATAATATTATGAGATCTACTATATGATATGTCTTTCTATGAATATAGATAAAATAATGTATTATGGGAATTTTTATTCTTTTCTAGCTATACTCGACATGCTAGTAATATCTTCGATATAGCCTATTTATACTTGTTTCTTTCTAAAGTAATTTGATTGTGTATAGTAATTGAACAGTAAGCAATGCAATAAGTATACCATGGCCAAGAGGCACATATACACATATTCATCTCTCTCTCTCTCTATATACACACACACACACACACACACACACACACATTAAACTATATCACTTCATAGAAAACAAAACTACCAGGTATTTCTAAACAGTGGCAAGCCACGAATCCATCATGGCTATGCATTCCACTTAACTAGATTATGATATATATATATATATATATATATAACATGCACCATATAATGCTAACCATATAACACTAAGAATAAAAGTACATATCTTAGATACATATCTGAATATTAATGCTAGGAAACAAAACAACCATGATCACTTGTCCTGATCACCCCCTAGCCTGACCATGAATCCATAAGGGAAAATTGAGTAACACTCCTTAGCCATTGTTCACCTTCAACAGTTCATAATTTTTTTTTCCAAACACCAGATGTTCTCATAACAACAAAAAGAGTTCTTTCCCAACATACTAAGTAGTTTCCTGCCTCCCACATATGTTGTATTTATCTCATGCCTAGGACTTTCCATTCCTTTCCCTCCTTAGCAAATTTGCAGCATTACAAATCCCTCATTTTTAGGGGTTGCTAGTGACAGAACTCAACATCTTACATTTGTAAAATTTATCTCTGATTTAACTCAAACTTGTTCCCCACTCATGGATTCAAAGTCAACTATTTTTAACCTGGTTGTTCCATTTGTCTTCCAGCATTTAATTTATTAAAAAAAAAAATCTCATACATGTGTCCATCAAAAGAGGACAATTAGCAAGTCAAATATTTGTCCAACAGTCATAAAAATAATAATTACATACTTCCATAAATCTGAATTCGAATTTCCATAAGTGGAATTTTATTTTTTTTAAATCAAATTTGAAAATATTTATATTTTGTATAATTCAAGTATATGACATCCTCTTCCCCTTAAGTATAACACTTTCCTCAGTCTTCAATCATCTCTTGTAACATAATTGGATAATATTTTTGCATATATTCTTCTAATTCCCAAGTGGCCTCCTCAGGACTAAAGTGCTTTCATTGCACTTTTACCTGGGCAATGGCTTTGTTATGAATTATTTCTTCTTTCATATCTAGAAGGCATAGAGGTTCCACTTGGAACTTGCCTTCTAGTTCCACCTGCACCATATTCTAATCAATGATGTGAGTAGGATCATGAATATATCTTTTCAATAATGAATCATGAAAAACATTATGAACTTTTAAATTTGCAAGAAGTGCTAATTGATATGCCATTGGTCCGATTCGAGTTAAGATCTTGAAAGGGCCACAAAATCTCAATGCCAATTTGGAACAATTTACTAGATTTAGGGAGATTCTCCTTTCTCTGACTTTTAGATATACATGGTCCCCAATTTTGAATTCCTGATGTCTCCTTTTTAGATATGAATATCTTTCCTGTTGATCTTGTCCCTCTTTCAAGTTTTGTTGTACCCCTTTTACCATTCTCTCCATATCTTGGAGCATTTGTGGTCAAACCATAATCCTGTCAATCGAATTATCCCAACTGATCAAGGTTGTGCATTTCCTTCCGTATAAAACTTTGAAGGGAATCATCTTAGTTGATGCTTGATACCCATTATTGTATGCGAACTAAACTAAGTGCACATATTCTTCCCACTTAGTTGGTTTTTTTCTTACATACAATCGTAACATGTCTTTGATAATTTGATTTGTTCGTTCTATTTTCCCATCCATTTGTGGATGGTAACTTGTGTTGAAATTCAAATCAGTACCCAAACTTCCAAACAATTCTTTCCAAAAATAGGACATAAATTTGACATCTCTGTCCGAAATCACCATCTTAGGAATCCCATGCAATCTCAAAATTTATTTGATAAAAATTTCAGCGATATTGATTGCTTTGTAGGTATATTTCACAGGTATAAAATGTGCATATTTACTTACATTATCAATGACTACCATAATTGAGCCATTTTGTCTTTGAATCTTAGGCAAGCCTGTGATGAAGTCCATCAAAATAATTTAACATTTCCATTCGGGTATAGGCAGAGGTTGTAACAAACATGTCAGATGTTGATGCTCAGCATTTACCTATTGACAATCTAAACATTTAGACAAGTATTCAGCTGTTTCATTTTTCATGTTAGGACAATAAAAATCTTTCCTTAAGGATGTTATCATTTTCTGGTATCCTTGATGACCAAAATATGGCTTTTTTTGCAGCTCATGAGGGATTATCATCTTTAATTTAGTAGATTTAGGTACATATAACTTGTCTTTGAACCTTAACAACCCATTTTTATCTATACTGAGATCTGTTTTGTGCAGATTTTCTTCATTTCCTTACAATTGTTCTGTTGTTTTGATGTAATTTTCATCATTTCTTCTTGCAGATTTTATCCTATTCTCAACATCATTTTCTACTTTGTTGATAATTGCTTCATAAAGCCCATTATTCCTCCAACTTAGTGCATCTACAAATTTATTTTATTTTCTCTTGATTTGTCGTACTTCAAAATTGAACTCACAACCATCTCGCTTGTCTTACATTGAGATATTTTTGACTAAATAAATGTTTGAGACCACTGTTATCAGCTAGTGACATAAATTTTCTTCCCATTAAATAATTCTGCCACATTTTTAATTCATGAAAAACATGTGCTAATTCTAGATCTTGAGTTACATAGTTTTGTTCATGTTCTTTCAATTTGTGTGATTCATAACAGATGACGTGTCCATCCTGTGTTGGTACTCCTCCTAATCCCTCTTTACTTGCATCCACACAAAATGTAAAGTATTTATCAAGATCTGCTACCTTTAGGATAGGTGTTGTAGTTAACAATCCTTTTATTTTATCAAAATTGTCTTGGCATCTTTGAGAACAATTAAATTTTATTCCCTTTTTCTGTAGTGATGTATTTCGATAGGCAATTCTATAAAATCCTTCGATAAACCTTCGGTAATAACCGGTAATCCCCATGAATAAACTTATGTATGCTACGTGTTTACGAATAGGACATTCCATATGGATTTAATCTTTTCCCATTCTACTAGAATACCATCTTCTCTTCTGATATTACATGCCCTAAATATTGTATCTTCCTTTGGTAGAAATCGTATTTATCAAACTTAGCATACAACTTATGTTCTCTTAAAGTTTGTCATACTATTTTCAAATGTTTTTCATGTTCTTCTTAAGTTTTTGAATAGATTAAAATATCATTGATAAAATCAACACGAATTTATCCAAATACTAGTTGAATATACTATTCATCCAACACATAAAAGTTGTCCATGCATTAGTAAGTTTAAACAAAATCACTACAAATTCATAACGTCCATAACATGTTCAAAATGTTTTTTTTGTTTACGTCTTTGTCCTTTATCCTGACTTGGTGATAATCATATCTCAAATCTAGCTTAGAGAATATGTTTTCTCCTCCAACTTGGTCAAAGAGATCGTTGATTCTAGGTAAAGGGTATCTATTTTTTATCGTCATTTTATTTAGTTGATGATAATATATACACAATATCAACATTTTGTCTTTCTTTTTAACAAACAATAATGGTGCTCCCCAAGGTGAAACACTTGGTCTGATATACTCTTTATCTAATAGTTCCTGTAACTGAATTTTCAGTTATGTTAGTTAGGGTACTCTCATTCTATAAGGTGCCTTGGATATTGGGGCATATCTAGGTAGTAGATCTATAGAGAAATTTATCTCTCTCCTTGGAGGTAGTTTTGATATTTATTCTACGAACACATCTATGAACCCATGGAGAAATGCAAAGTCTTCC
Organism: Picea mariana; assembly: GCA_032191745.1. Taxonomy (NCBI): domain Eukaryota; kingdom Viridiplantae; phylum Streptophyta; class Pinopsida; order Pinales; family Pinaceae; genus Picea; species Picea mariana. Next base: position 10,303 of record JASDQU010508682.1, on the reverse strand, counting down.
AAACTTGGTTTGATATCTTTTTCTAAGAGATTAGTTACTTGAATAGCATATTCTTTTAAACGCTTATTAATACATTTCTTGAATTGCATTGTTGATATTTTCCTAATAGAAACTGGCTTCCTGAGTCTTTGTACTGTTCTAGCTATATTATTTCCATCATTGTACACGAATGAATTTTCATAAAAATTTATTATCACTTTATGTTTTTCTAACCAGTCCATTCCGATAATTATATCATAACACCCTAAAGGTAACACATTCAGATTTAACTTTGTACTTTGACCATTTATACTGAGTTCACAATCATAAATAAATTTTGTTACCTTTTTTTTTGTCCCTATTGCTAGTTGTACTAACTAGGATTTAACATGTTTTACCCTCTTTAATTTGTTCGATTCTACTAAAAAAATACTTATGTAACTCAAACTAGCTCTTGGGTCAATAAGTATATAATCATTGTTATTATGAATTTTACCTTCAACTTCCACAATAGTGGATTGATGATCTGTCTGCCTGCCATCCACAACTGCATTGATCCTATGCATGATTATGCCAATATTTCCCACTGTTGAAGAATATTGAAGATTATGGACTGATTTTTTTACTTGTGGGTTTAAGCGTGGAAAATTCCTCCATAGGTGGGGTTTTCCACACTCTCAACATTTCAACAGTTCTCTGGGAGTGTCCCCTACCTTCTGAAATCCCAAATTAATTGTTTTGTTTCCCCCTTGAGTATGTTGTGTGTTAGAGTGATAGTCCTTCCTTTGAAATCCTTTTTCCATGTTACAGAAAGGGGCTGGTTGGAAACCTTTCTTGCATTGATTCATTTTATCATGTTTCTTATCTTTCCATGCCTTGGGAACTTCAGATCTGTGTTTATACTATTCATATCACATTATAGCCTTCGTAAACACCTCATTTACAGACTTAGGATTATCAAATTCAATTTTTCCCTTATATGACTGTGGTAGAAAGCTTAAGAACCTTTGTATTTTTACCTTATATTCTTTGATATAAGGCCCAAACCTCAACAGATCTAGGAATTTATTAATCAGATCATCCTTAGCCATTTGTCCTAGTAGCAGTTCGTAAAATTCCTTATTATTTCTTTTGTAATAAATTTCTGAATAGTATCGTTTCTTGAAATACTCTTTGAATTCTGACCATTCCATTACTTTTTCTTTCAATCGTTTCGCTAGTTTCAAGTCTTTCCACCGGATACTAGCTTTTCCCTTTAAATTATAAATGGCCATTCTAACATTCATATTACTAGAATAATTATAAATCTGAAAGTATTTTTTTATGTCTAACAACCATGCTTCAACTTCCTCACCATTCTTTGATTCTCCATCAAAGGTGGAGGGCTTTATATTTTTGAATTCACCTTCCAGGTGGTCCAGTTGTTTTATTTTCCTTCATGTAGATGTGTTGTTTTCTGTCATGTGTGTGTCTTCATGAGAGTTGTCTTCTTTTTTTGTTTCCTGACTAGAATTCTCTGAGGAAATTTTGCTAACATCTTCTTCCCTATCATTATCTTTTGGACTCTTATTTGTTACTATAATGCATAACAAAATTTCATTTATTTCCAGCTGGTCTTCTTGAGATTTTTTCAACTTTTCATTATCTATTGTAAAGACTTGTAATTCCACAATAAGGTTCCTCGTTTTTTCCAATACTTGTGTGGTTTAAATTCCCTCACTGTGATGTTCTGGGTCTCTAGGAATCTCTTGATTTTAGTTCCCCTCAGGTATTCCTCCTTCATTCTGCTCTAAAATTTTCACAAGAGTTAAATTTTTCTATTTGTAACAGTAAATATTGTTTGTTATATTTTTTTTATTCAGTAAAAATAATTTCAGGGTGCTTCCTTGAATTCCAAGTGTTGTAACCAACAACTTTGATACCATATATAATATACCCCAATTTTTTTCTAAATAAAAAAAATACTTGACAGGGAAAACTATAATCCAATCTCCAACAAAATTGTTCATGACACAAGAAGATATCTCCTTATAAAAGTATCCCACTCTTGTGTGCGTATAAATTTTACTCCACTGGAATATCCATCCAAAAAAAAGGATAGTTAAAAAAAAACCATACATATCTCGCTGTTATATTTTATTACATTATTCTATGGTGTTTGGAGGACTAGCTCATAACCTATATTAATAGAATCCATGATATGATTCTAATCTATTAAAGTAATTCCATCATTTACATGGTTATAAACTAAGAGACATGATTATCAAAGTCCATAGTATATGCACTAGGATTATAATCATACCTATGCATTCCAACACTATACTAAAGTAACTATATTACAAAATTAGGCATGTGTTAATCCTACTAACCACAAGGCTACAACCATATGCATATGCTAACCCTCTATTCACCCGAATTAGGTTATACACATATGAAAACAATATTAAAGTGGTTCTTTAACGTAGTGAGGTGGAATCCAAGTCACACCTCAACCTCGGTCGTGAAGTCCTGTAGAAATTTAAGCTATGGCAGGTCCATTAATGGAGTAATTGCCTACCAAGTACCTTGCATTCTGACACTCTAGGAAACTACCCAATGTGAGTTCTCCACTTTAGCCAAATTCACATGGAAGTGGGGTGGGGGAGTACCTGTCACTCTTACCCATGGATGAAAGGCTCAAGGTGCCATTATGATCCTCATAGTCGACATTTTTTTCTCCTTTGCATTTTCATCTTCATTGTGCTACTCCTTGTGACTGACGATTATGGTGGTATTCATCTTCGGTGAGGATGGAGGTAGAAACATGCTAGTGGGGTTTTCACATGAACAGGTAAGTATTTTGTGTGTTATGAAATTTTTATTGAGGAGTTCTCTAGTGTGATGCGTTCTCTGTGGGTTTTAAAATCACATTTCTTGTTCTAGGTTTTGTTGGTTTAAGGTTGAAACCACATTCTTCTATGTGCCTCTGCATGCGTTCTTTTCCAGGTTCGAGCCCAAGGAGAGAAATCCCACTGTAATAAAATACTTCACTCACTTGTACTATTATCCCTTTATGTTTTATCAAACCAGGTTTGGGTTCGAAGAGATAAATGTATTGTGTTTTTCTTTCCTATGTTAAGATTTAAGTCACATAACCTGTGCCCTTCTAAGTTCTTCCAAGTTCAAAAAAATCCCCAAGGTCAGGTTTCCACTGTAATTCTTATGGTTAATTGGACCCTTCGATTTCAAATTAAGTTTAAACAAGCATAAAGGCAACTCTACATCCCTTGGCCAAGAGGTTCTGAGTATGGAGGAGAGACTCTAAGTGAGTGTTCGTCCACCCTGAAATCCTTTCATATGGTTTTTTTTTCCCATAGTGAAGGTCCAATCTGAATCCTCTTGATTACGAGGTTGTAACTATTCGCCTGTGGAGTAGGGTTATGGTGTCCTCTTGTTGTTTCCAGGATGTAACCCTCAATGCTGACGATGTTTTTAATAAAGTTCATTATAGTATTATCAGTTTTTCTTACGTAACTACCTTATATTCCAACTTTGTTTGTTTTGTACAAAAATGTTAAAACATTAATTCCTCCTTAGAGTGCTATCATATGTTATTTATAGTTATTCATCGAGTATAAATTTCTCCAACTCAAAATCTCGTCGGTGTAAAAAGGTATAACTCAGTCTCTGTTTAAATGTTGTCTCTATAAATTCTTCCCTGGATATTTTTGGTTCTTCTAACTCAGGATTATGTCTTCATAACTAGATATTCCTTGTATAACTGTTTCCATAAGACTGGGACTTGAAGCAAATACTTTATATTAAAGTTTCTTCTCATTACTTCTTGCTATACCATACCCGCAATCATTTGTAACATCCTCCGGTTGGATGCACGATGAAAGGGTTTTGCAGGGGTTTTGAGTGCGTTTTTAAATTTAACAAACTAATTAGTTTTTTACCAGAATAAAGAAATGTACCAGATCACATCCCTTTGTGTATCTATAAATACTTCTCGATTAATAATTTTATTACTACAATTATTTACCTTTTCAGAATCATTTATTGTAGTATTTCTTCTCTGTAAACAATCATCGGTAATTAAATTCCAAAGGGGAATTTCATCATTGTAATAAGAGGAACTAATGGTAGTTATATCTCATTTGCTAACTCTGATTTGGTTCTAATTTCGTTTAAGTAAAAATCACTTCATCATTTGGCCTCTGGAAAGAATTTTGGTAATTACTTCCAAGTAATTCTTTCGATGATCAGTCTGTAATATAAATTAGTTTGATGATAATATTTTATCGTTTTAGCCTCTGTATGATATAAATAAACTTATTGTTGATACCTCTCTCCTAATTATTCATTTGCAATATTTCTTCTGTTAGATTACATTCTGTAAATTTCTTTACAACTTATGTCTTTATTTTATATTCCAAAGTTGTTAGAGAACATGTACAGGATATACAAAAGCAAACTTTTTTATTAATCTTTGTTTTTCTCTCTTTAAATCATAAGTGATTTTTCACATAGATATATTTTGATGATGAGTCCCTTTTTCTTGCGAGGGAACTCATGATATGGTTATGAGCCCACTTCCTCCCCTGAGTCACAAATCGATTATTTCACGAGGGCACACGAAGATAATCCGAAATTCAATCCAATCCAGGATAACTTTCGCCTTCAACTTAATTTTATTATCTCATTCTTGTAGTTAATTGAAATCTAGTATTGAAATTAACACTTTCTCTTTGCCCCCTTGCAGGTTGAAAACGTCAGTTCAACTTGGTGAAAGAGGTGTCCTGCAACCAAAAGGTATTCGGGTTCCATGGCTTCCTCCCACTAGTCCATGTGCTTACCCTCTTTGATTACATACAATTTGATGTAGATTCTTGGTGTAACATCTGACTCTTGCACACTGAGCGAACTTATTCCTTGAAAACACTTTCTTGCAAGTGATCCATATTACTATACTATTAAACATTTGATTTTTATTATGAGGCCTTATGGGTTGATGACATGTTGTTTTACTGCACTGACATATACAGGTGCTATTGACTTGGTTTTACTGAGTGTGTAGAATTTTGGACCTCGAGGATGCAGAAGCATCACTGGAACCCCTTGGACTCCAGATCGAGTCAGGGAGTGTACCATTGGGTTTTGATTGTTTTATATGTGATATTAGTGCATTTGATTAGATATGATATGGATATATTCTAACACGATTTGTTGATGATGTAGGCTGACAATATCTTGTCGACCAGACTCACATGTGGAGTAAAGGGGTCATGCATGACTACCAGAGAGGTTGAGGGAGAGGTGTGGACAAGAGCCATGCCACAACCTACTAGCACTCTCGCCATGGCTTGAGTTGTAGGTTAACGTTTACCTAGTTCGAGAGGACCCACGATGTCGTGACGGAAGACTACGACAGTCTCTCATGATGATTCTGAGGGGTGCGCAATAAGACGGGGGCCTTATTCCTTAGAGGCCCTTAGTCTCCCACAAGTTCACCTGGAAGAGTATTGACTCCAGGGGTTTTTGATTTCTACCAAGTCAGTCAAGAGAAGAGTGGCACCCTTGGAGCACATGGTGCGTCCTGAAGGGCACGTCGCGCAAGAAGAGGCGAGTGGCACCCTTGGAGGACGTAGTGCGTCCTGAAGGGCACGTCGTGCAAGAGAAGCAAAAAGAGGTGAGTGGCACCCTTGGAGCACCTAGTGTGTCCTGAAGGGCACGTCGCATTGTTAATGATAAATGAATGAACCTAGATGGCCTTAGGACGAATAACGTGATAAGGAATTTTTAAAACAATTTTCACTAATAAAATTTCGCCTAGTGCGAAAAATTAAAGTCTAGGTCTAAATTATACTGGTGGCATAATTCTTTCTATCTATTTAATATATAGATAGATAGATAGATAGATAGAAATAAAATATATATTTAAAAAAAATAAAAAATAAAATAAATAATGATGATAATCCTCATTAATACTGAAACAAGAAGGGAGTAAGAAATTTAATTCATTCACAAAAATCTGTTGGGATAAAATTAAAAAAAAAGGGGGAAATAATTGGTTTATTATATTATGATAATTTAATTTTTTTTAATTAAAAAGGGAAAAAGTTAATTTCTACACCTGCCAATTCGAGTTCTAAATGAAAACGAGAAAGAGGGAAATCTAGAATAATTAGGAAACTAGGAAAAGAGGCAAACACAAAAAGAAAAGGGAAACACAAGAGAAAAAGAAGAAAGTCAAACTTATTAAGGTATCTACCATTTAAGAACTTTCTAATTTTAAACTGAACTAGCAAATTAATAATGGGGAAAGTAATTAGAACCTATAAGAGAATTTGGAGACACCTAGGAGCGATTCTAGGAGTGACACTAGGTGGGTGAGGGAAATAAGGGTAATTAATTAATTAAAGAAATTAATTTATGGAGGAAAGAAGGGGATGGGTGGCACTTGTATGAGGAGGATTTTTTATGAATTAATTTATTAAAATTTAAATAAAATGGGATTTGGGAAAGTAAGGGACTTTGAAACTCTATATATTGAAGGGAGGAGAATGATGAAGGATCTCTTATGTTTGTGTAACGTTACGCTGCAGAAATATCTACTTGACTGACTTAGCTTGTGGGAGTTGGGATACCCAGCTTGGTGAGGAGTGGTAGCTCGACCTTGCGAGGTGAGATAGGATCTAGCTGATTCTTTGGTTAGCGTGCATGTTCCCTTTGCGGCTTGGGGGATTATGGGGGAAGACAAGTACCCCTAGCATTGGTTGGGAGGTACCGGTGAAGTCTTGTCGATTGACAAGTAGGTGTTGCATGGAGTGAGTGGGGCATCAACTCAAAGCAGGCAATTAGGCAATGGTACGCTTTCTTCATTTTGTATGGTAGATTGTAGTAGTAATATGCTTTGGATCTGCATGTTTCGTGGGTAAGTAAATTGATTGTCCAGCGTTCTAGTTGTTGACTGAATTTTCCTTATCCTAGCTTAATGATTGATTGGCTCCGATGGCCTTCGATTCCCAACATGTCTTGACAACCTTGGGTGTATTTTTTTTTTTAAGTTTATGGTTGTTTTTCCCTTCATCCCTAGCTCATCAGTCCTCGCCTAAGCAATCTATCAGAAGCCTGATCTGCGGTTGTCTCTTGATGCAGGAGCATCGCCAACATCAAGCGAGCCAGTGTGGAAGCAAAAGATAGCTGGACAAGCGCCAACGTAAATTTTGAATTTCCCTTGAAGTTATTGCGCGATCTTAAATGAAGTCATTAATAAGGAGCACACTTGCATAATGTAAACGGACCTTGAGCGATTTTCTCTCGTCCTTAGTAGGCAGAAGGCATTTAAAGTAGTTAATGCAAGTAGGTAAAATTGAATGTGTACATTAGAGAGTTTTAGAGCGCAAGAGGGAAATGGGATATAGACACCCTCATTGTGTATTGTAACATTATTATGAGCATTTGTGTATGAAGAGCAGCAAAAAAAAAAAACAGAGAGTTGTGTAAGAAC
>JASDQU010508681.1:2965-40781 GCA_032191745.1 Picea mariana | reverse complement strand
TAAACCATCCATCTTAGTATCCATTATTGCCTCCAATTTAGCTTCAGTTGAATCCATCATCCCTTGTAGTTCATCTTTTGTCACTGTCTTCTTTTGTAATTCATTTATGTCCCTACACATTTCTTCACCTTCATCAAGAGTCCAAGTAGGACTTTCTGGAGGCTTATTTGGTGTAGAAGTTCCCTTTTTGGGTGGCATGTTGGCCAAGTATCACTTTTGAACCTTGATTTTGAGGTGGTTCTTCTGGACAATCTTTCTTCTGTTGTATCTCCAAATTTTCGGCCCTTTTGGGTATGAAACTTTATTTTTTGTAGTTCTTTGATATTTTTTCTCTGCAATTCCACAGGTTTGATCAAAATTGGATGTGCCAAGTGTAATTTACGGTAACTTCCCCACAACTTGCTGATTTTTTGCCTTTCCAGGAGATCTCACTTGTATAGCGTTCCCCGCACAAAATAATTGATATAAAATTCTAAAAATAGTACCAGAGATACTACAGACTGTCCATTATCCAATGCAACTAGTCCCACTCAATTTGGATACTCTAGGAAGAAGTTATGATTGTTTTATCTGGAACGCCTTCTTGAGACTAGTCAATAGGACTAGTCTGATACCCTATCTTCCACAGTGTGTATCTACAAATGTAAGATGACCTAGAAGCTGAAAGTCTTACCACATATATCTTACTAATTTTTGTGAATAGCCTCTAGAGTGCAGGGTCTAAAACATTATAGAAAAAAATTTATAGAAAAAATTCTGCAATGACTTATTTCAGGATGATTCCAGAACCCTATATTACGCAGGTTGTATCTCCGAAAGTATAAGGCCCCAGGAGATGAAATTTAACCCAGTGTACCTTAATCTGCCTGATAAATATCCTCCAAGCCGTTCCTTCTAAAACGTTGTATAAAAATAGTTATAGCAAAAATTCCAAGGTGTCTCAGATGTAGCAGCGAAACCCCAAGACCTTGAACTCTGATACCATATGTTAAGAACCAAATATCAATATAGCATAGAAAAACCTCAGAATAAGTACTCAAAACCTTTAAAAAGAGAGAAATTCAGATAATAGGCCTCTTCTAACTTACTCTATGAAGTCATGACTTACTCTATGAAGTCAGAAAACAAGTTAGAAGGGGCTTCTAACTTCAGAGCATGGAAGACAAGTATTGACCTCATCCTTGCCAAAAATAAAGTGTTGGATATTGTGAAAGGAAATATTATGGAACCACGGGTTGAAGAAGGAAAAGAGTAGGAACCTCAGAACGTTGAAATTAGAGAAGTTCAAGGACAATGACATCCATGCCATGAGTATCATAGTGGACTCTGTAAAAGACCACTTGATACCCTACATCTCTCATCTTGACTCATCTAAGAAGATGTATGATACCCTAACTAACCTCTTCTCAGTCAGAAACAATGGACAAGTAATGAGTTTGAAGAATGAGCTCAATGACATGAAAATGAATGATGATGACAACATAACATCATACTTTGTGAGAATATCTCAGTTAAGAGATCAACTACAAGCTATTGAAGAAATCATTTCAGAGAAGGAACAGTTAAATATAGTACTCAATGGTATTCCCAAGACATGGGATGCATTTGTCGCAAGCATGAACACAAGGAAGGATTATCCCACATTTGAAGAACTTTGGACTTGTTGTGCACAAGAAAAATCTATTGAGCACTCAAAACACCCTAAAAAGCATCTCATTTTTTCACTTTTTGGGTACCACTTGATCTTTGCAGTGTCTGATTCGACTTCATTTTGAGAAATGTTTGTCTTTGCTTATTTTCTGGACTCTCATTAGCTTTTCAAGTTTTGTTTGAATTTATGAAACCACATGACTTAAAAATCCTTAAAGTCTGAAAAAAGAATCAAAAATCCAAAACACTTTACCCGACACACTCAGATTTGACATCGGCAAAAGGAAGTTTTTGCCCCAAAGTTTTGCATGAGGATATCTTCGATAGTCGATTCCTCTTCGGCATCGGTAAAAGACAAGAGGAGTAGATGTTAACAAAGAAAGAAAATATATCGTTGATAGTTGATACCTGATGCGTTTATCGAAATCAGGAAAGACCTAAAAGAATAGTGACGAACATTCTGACCATGCTAAAGAGTTCTCCCGATCACCGATCCCTGATGTGTTTCGGCATCGAGACTTTTCAAGGAAGCTAATCCGAAGAGAAACGTGTGATAGGTTTATCGTCGATCGTCGACCCTGGATACCTTATCGACATCGGCAAGCCAAGGTTTGTTTTAGAACACACAACTTAAGGAAAGTCCTGACTCTCATTAATACACACGAATTGGGTCACCGGTCTTCTACACCACGTGTCTTTTCCAGATTGGAGAACTGTACAGTCTAGTTTTACCCTGAGTCATGCTTGGTTCCCTTGGTCCAAGTCACACTCCTGAGTCAGATTTTCCACGACGGCATTGTACGATGAGATTGATCGGCATCATATCTTTTGCAAGGGACATCGACGAAAACATTTATAGTGCATCCTCGATCCTTGATTCACCCACTGAAAAAGCGACACAATGGGACGTTTTGGCATTAGATACGATTAGATTTTGAACATTTAAGGGGATAATTAATACCAAATCCCACGTTAGTTTCTACCTCGTGCGCCAATCAAAATGGTCGTTTAAAATCACCGATAGACCACATCACCTCCACACCTCCACCATCAACCCACGATGAATTTAAGTTGTATAGATTCGGTGGCAGATTTTTTTAAATTGCACTCATCACCCGAATTGAACGGATGATGTGAAACGGTAAGTTCTTCATTGGTTTAAATTCTCTTGAGCCGGTGTAAGTGGAATAATTATGTGCACAAGGAAATTCAGATCATCTAGAGAAGCAAGACGAACAATTCGAAAGCTGCAGAGATCCCGTGGGTATCAAATAACCAGGTTTAGCAAGCTTTACATGTATGTATCCAAGTTTGTGGATTTTACATGTTTACACTTCATATATTTTTATTCAATTTTTGTATTTACACAGTCTCTGAAGGTTTATTTCAATTACAAGAACAATGTTGCCAAGAAATCCAACCACTAGACGATCGTCGAGGGTGTTGAAGCTGAAAGAACTGGAGGTAGGCGAAGGCTCCTCTCCAGGGGTCACAAAAAAATTGGAATACACTCTGAGACTGGAACCTGTCATAGAAAAAACAACGAAGAAGGTTTTTATTCAGCCTTCGACCTTTGGAGATATGTAGGCAGGCACAAGGACCAAGGAGACATTCCCACATTGGGGAGAGCTCTTTAAAAATATGAGTCGGGAGGAATACCCAAAATATATCCCACATAGTGACCCAGATGTGAGAGTGCTCAATGACGAGGTGTTTTCGAATATTCGACGACCGTACCTGCATATGGTGGCGAGAAAAACCCTTGTTTTTTCCTATATAGAACTTTTGAAATGGCTCATCGACCACACAGACACATAGAAGTGTTTAATCAATGATGACAATGGAGGGTGTATCGGGGTGTTCCTTCCAGTAGAGGTCCAGAAATACTACAAACTCTGAGACCCCGAGGAGCGACTGAATACAGATTTCGTCATTAAGTTCTATGAGTGTCATGACACCAGTTGGGTGATGGCATCATGGTATTTCTATCTTCAAAATCAAACCCTTGAGGTTTTTCTATATACACTTATTCTTCATTGACACCATTTAAGAAGGTTGTTTTCACATCCATCTAGTGTAACTTCCACTTCATCTTGGTTGCAAGCGCTATGATTGTTCTAATAGAAATGTATCTAGCTACAAGAGAAAATGTATCTTCATAATCAATTCCTTCCTTTTGAGAAAATCCACGAGCTAAAAATCTTTCTTTTTATATTTTAATACTTCCGTCTACATCATGTTTTATCTTGTATAGTCATTTGGAAGATACCACATCTTTGCTCTTTGGTCTGGGAACTATTTCCCATACATCATTCTTTATAATGGATTGGTATTCTTCTTTCATGTCATAGGCACATTCTTTATTCTAAATGGATTCTTCAAAGCAAGAAGGCTCCTTCTCTATGATATCACACATCAGTGCCATATAACTGGAGAATGGCTTAGTTTTCTTGATTTTTCTCATGGTTCCTTTTGGGGTACCATACTTGTCTCCATATTGAATAAGTTCCCTTTCCCAAGATTGCTTTCTCTTGTGAGAGATCATCATTTGGGGAGGTTCTTGAGATTCTATCATGTCATGATCTTCTGGAATCTCCTCATCGAGGATAACTATAACTTCTCTCACTGGTTCTGCAACTCTGGGAGCTACAATTTATTCTTCATATACTTCTTCAAGTTGGTGTCTCCTTGATTTCTTGAGTGTCGCATATACATCAAAGGTTGCATCTCTGATGATATCAATGTGATGGTAACCTGGTATGTAAATTATTAAGGCCTTAGAGACATAGTATCTAACAAATATTCTTGTCTTTCCTAAAGGGTCCAACTTGGTTCTTCTTTCTTTCAGAATGTGTACAAACAATCGACAACCAAATATCTTGAGATGGCTTACTTCTGGCTTCTTTCCGGAGAACATTTCTTCGGGGGTTTTAAATCCAAGTGCACTATGGGATAGTATGTTTTGGACATACATTGTTGTTCTTACTACTTCAACCCATAAGTGCATTGGAAGATCATGATCGTGGATCATAGTATTCACTGCTTCCATTATAGTTTTATTCTTTCTTTCTGCTACACCATTTTGTTGAGGATTGTAGGGAGTGGTGAGCTCCCTCTTAATTCCAATATATCTACAAAATCTTAAAAGTTCTTTTGAGGTGTATTATTCTCTATTATCTTACTTGAGTATCTTGAATTTTATTTCAAAGAGATTCTCTATCAAGGCTTTGAATTCCTTGAATTTTCCAAACAATTCATCTTTTGATATCAAGAAGTAAACCCAAGTCATGCGAGAATAATCATCGATAAATGACAGATAGTATATATACCCACTAAGAGAGGTTTATGGCATTAGGCCACATACATCTTAGTGGATGAGCTCCAAGATTCCTTCTACTTTACTCTCGCTCTTCGGGAAAGGATTATTTATGTTCTTTCCTTGTGCACATCCCTTGCACACACCTTCATGATCTACTTTGAATTCTGGTAGACCTATAACTACCTTGATCATATATGGTAAGGCTTTGTAGTTGATGTGAGCTAATATTATATACCAAAGTTCACATGGACTCTCAGCGGAGTGATTCAAGGTTGCATCTGAGTGACCTTTTAACTTATATAGGCCACCTTCTTTTGTTCCAATAACAATTGCATCTTCTATGGTTTTTCCTTTAGGCCACATAAGAAATTCACCATCTATGAAAGAAACCCTGAAACCTTTATTATCTAAATATGAGATAGAAAGTAAGTTCTTTGTCAAACCTGGTACATATAACACATCCTTCATTTTCATCGGAGTCCCTGAATCAAGTTTGTAGGTGGATTCTCCCACTCCTTTGATAGGGTACTGGTAGTCATCTTCGAGTGTAACTTTCTGGGAAATTTTATTTTATGTAAGGATAGAGAGAATTTCCCTCTGAACTGTCATGTACTTATAAGCACCATTGTCTATGAGCCAAGTATCCTCTCCAAGTGACACAGATCTTGAGAGGTCAGAAAATAAGACATAGTTTTCAATCTCTTCTTTAGCCATCTTCGTGGGTGGCTCTTCATCTTCAACTGCATGGGAATGGTGTCTTTTATTTCTCTTCTTGTATTCTTCCCTTATCGATGGATAATTCTTAGCAATATGTCCCATATTATCACAATGGTAGCATTGATAAGAGGAGAACTATTTTTCTCTTCTTTGACCGTTTTGAAACTTCTGGAATCTCCTTGGAGGGTGAGATTATTTATGGAAATGGTCGAATATCTTTGGGGAGTGAGATTCCTTATGTTGATGAGTCTCCTTCTGGAAGTGAGACCTTTTATTTCCTCCTTTAGCATGAGAAACTAGGTCTTGATCTTGATCCCTTAATAGTAATGCTTCTCGGTTAGCTACTCTTTCTTCTTCTTGAACACATTCTTCCCAAAGACTGTCAAACTGGAGTTTTTCCTTCCTTGCACAGATGGTTTGGATGAAAGCATCCCAATATATTGTGAGACCATTAGGAGTTGTCATTATGAGTTCATCCTCATATAGGTTGTCTCCAATTACTTCTAGATGTTCCTTTAATTGAGAAATCCTAGAGAAATAGTCATGGATTGTTTCTCCTTTATGCATCCTTGTACTCTTGAGTTGGGTTCTCAAGTTCATCTTCCAGGTGATGTTCTTTCCTTCATAAATTCTGGTTAGGGAAACAAACATTTCTTTTGGGGTATTCTTTGAAGCCACTTGAGGTATCAAGTGATCTTTAATGGAGTCTGCAATGATCCTTTTGTCCCTAACCATATCCTTCTTGTACTTTTCTTTAGTTGCATCTTCTTCGGGTTCTGGTACATTTTCCTTTATGAATTTTGCAAGGTCAATCTCTTCAAGAATGAGTGAAATCCTATACTTCCAGGAATGGAAGTTTTCCACACCTTCTAACTTATCAACAAGCTTGGTACTTGCAAACATATTGACCTGGAGCTAGGAAAATGACCAAAAATTGAAAGTTACCATAAATTAAATCTGAACTTACCAGGAGGTGCATTTGGCTGAGGCGAGTAGGCTGGTGCAATCTGTTTTCAGAAAATCCAAATTTTACTCCTTGAAACTGAGCCTGCAAAAATATGGACTGGTACTTCTTATTGATATTATGGTAGTTGTGGGAGGTATTAACCTCCACATGTAACCCTGAAAAGAATATAATATTCCAGGAAGCAAGAAGAAACCCTAAATCTTTGGACATAACCCTAGAAGACAAGTTGACTAAAGGAAATAATTAATATTGAGTTTTTAGCCTCCAGAATGAGAAGTTGGCCCAGAGAACTAAGGAGAAGCAATATAAATACAAGACACTAGATCTCATTTGATACACACAGCTCACAACTACGGAAATGTAAAAGTGCACATTGCATAAACTGAGTAAGTACCCAATTCTGGAGAGTAGTTGCAGCTGCAGCTACTGCAACATGTATTCTCGGTTTAGGCTTGGACTTTCTATTGGTTATGGTTTGGACTTTATGTCTTGTGTTCTAGATCTAGAGAGAGGTACGCTACAATGATTGGCTATTAGGCCTAGGGTTTGCTTCTTGAATTATTCTCTGTCAAGGTTAAGGTGCTCGAGGGTGGCTTCGTCCTATGGTTGGGTGACAATATTGCTATATTGTCTATGGTTAAACGAGCACACCTATTATTTCTAATAGGTTATGGGCCCACACTATCTTCGAACAGTCTAACCACTGGAAGATAGTTTGGGAGGATTTGCTCAGTTATACTTTCAGTTGTAGTCAGTTTTTGTTGTAGCAACGAAAGCCTAACCCTTTTGTTGAGGCATCTTAAGTGAAGATATTGACCTAATTTTTGGATAGCTTAGTGCACCCTAACCCAACACACCTCCTAGTACTCTCAGCAAGTTAAGACACCAAGTTTGATTTTTTGTTCAAAGTCAAAGGTTGACCAAGTCAAAGTCAAATTTGACCAAGTCAAAGTCAAATTTCACCAAGTCAAATCAATCATGACTTACTCTATGATTTCATAAAACAAGTTAGAAGGGGCTTCTAACTTCAGAGCATGGAAGACAAGTATTGACCTCATCCTTGCCAAAAATAAAGTGTTGGATATCATGAAAGGAAATATTGTGGAACCACGGGTTGAAGAAGGAAAAGAGTAGGAACCTCAGAACGTTGAAATTGGAGAAGTTCAAGGACAATGACATCAATGCCATGAGTATCATAGTGGACTCTGTAAAAGACCACTTGATACCCTACATCTCTCATCTTGACTCATCTAAGAAGATGTACGATACCCTAACTAACCTCTTCTCAGTCAGAAACATTGGACAAGTAATGAGTTTGAAGAATGAGCTCTATGACATGAAAATGAATGATGATGACAACATAACATCATACTTTGTGAGAATATCTTAGTTAAGAGATCAACTACAAGCTATTGAAGAAATCATTTCAGAGAAGGAACTAGTAAATATAGTACTCAATGGTCTTCCCAAGACATGGGATGCATTTGTCGCAAGCATGAACACAAGGAAGGATTATCCCACATTTGAAGAACTTTGGACTTGTTGTTCACAAGAAGAATCTGTTGAGCACTCAACACACCCTAAAAAGCCTGTCATTTTTTCACTTTTTGGGTACCACTTGATCTTTGCACTGTCTGATTCGACTTCATTTTGAGAAATGTTTGTCTTTGCTTATTTTCTCGACTCTCATTAGCTTTTCAGGTTTTGTCAGAATTTATGAAACCCCGTGAATTAAAAATCCTTAAAGTCTGAATAAAGAATAAAAAATCCAAAACACTTCACCCGACACTCTCAGATTTGACATCAACAAAAGGAAGTTTTTGCCCGAAAGTTTTGCATGAGGATATCTTCGATAGCCAATTCCTCTTCGACATCGGTAAAAGACGAGAGGAGTAGATGTTAAGAAAGAAATAAAATGTATCGTCGATAGTCGATACCTGATGCGTTTATCGGAATCAAGGAAGACCTAAAAGAATAGTGACGAACATTCTGACCATGCTAAAGAGTTCTCCCGATCACCGATCCCTGATGTGTTTCGGCATCAGGACTTTTCAAGGAAGCTAATCCGAAGAGAAACGCGTGATAGGTTTATCGTCAATCGTCGACCCTGGATACCTTATCGGCATCAGCAAGCCAAGGTTTGTTTTAGAACACACAACTTAAGGAAAGTCCCGACTCTCATTAATACACGTGAATTGGGTCACCGGTCTTCTACGCCATGTGTCTTTCCATATTAGAGAACCGTACAGTCTAGTTTTACCTCGAGTCATGCTTGGTTCCCTTGGTCCAAGTCACACCTCTGAGTCATCTTTTCCATGACGAAATTGTATGATGATATTGATCGGTGTCAGATCTTTTGCGAGGGACATCGACGAAAACATTCATAGTGCATCCTCGATCCTCGATTCACCCACTGAAAAAGCGACACGATGGGATTTTTTAGCGTTAGATACGATTAGATTTTGAGCATTTAAGGGGCTAATTAATACCAAATCCCATGTTAATTTCTACCTCGTGTGCCAATCAAAATGGTCGTTTAAAATCACCGATAGACCACATCACCCCCACACCTCCACCATCAACCCACGATGAATTTAAGTTGTAGAGATTCGATGGCAGATTTGTTTAAATTGCACTCATCACCCGAATTGAACGGATGATGCGACATGGTAAGTTCTTCATTGGTTTAAATTCTCTTGAGGCATTGTAAGCGGAATCATTATGCGCACAAGGAAATTCAGGCCATCCGGAGAAGCGAGACGAACAATTCGAAAGCTGCAGAGATCCCGTGGGTATCAAATAACCAAGTTTAGCAAGCTTTACATGTATGTATCCAAGTCTGTAGATTTTACATGTTTACACTTCATATATTTTTATCCAATTTTGTTATTCACACAGTATCTGAAGGTTTATTTCAATTGCAAGAATAATGTCGCCAAGAAATCCAACCACTAGACGATCGTTGAGGGTGCCGAAGTTGAAAGAACCAGAGGTAGGTGAAGGCTCCTCTCCAGGGGTCACAAAAAAATTGGAATACACTCCGAGACTGGAACCTATCATCAAAAAAACAACGAAGAAGGTTTTTATTTAACGTTCGGCCTTTGGAGATATGTAGGTGAGCACAAGGACCAAGGCGACATTCCCACATTGAAAGAGAGCTCTTTAAAAATATGAGTCGGGAGGAATACCCAAAATATATCCCACATAGTGACCCATATGTGAGAGCACTCGATGACGTGGTGTTTTCGAATATTCGACGGTTGTACCTACATATGGTGGCCATAAAAACCCTTTTTTTCCCTGTATAGAAATTTTGAAATGGCTCATCGACCACACAGACACATAGAAGTGTTTAATCAATGATGACAATGGAGGGTGTGTCGGGGTGTTCCTTCCGGTAGAGGTCCAGAAATACTACAAACTCCGAGACCCCGAGGAGCGGCTGAATATTTTATTTCGTCGTTAAGTTCTATGAGTGTCATGACACCAGCTGGGTGATGGCCTCATGGTGGAGGGAAGACAAGAAATACACCAACCGGAGAACTGGCTGGTACCAAACGACCAACTTAAGGGATCCATACATCTACTTGATGGCTCTCATCTGCCGATTATATGGAGAGAAGGACTGATGCAGATTTTCAGAGGCATCAATGCCCTTAGCTTACATGATGGCAGTTTCTGGGAGCAGTTTCAACTAAGGATCGATCATTTCTAAGCAACTGAGCATCTTCATACAACAGGATCAGACACTGAAGGAAGGAGAGAGACCAACCTTCTACATGGATTCATACTTGCTTGATGTCATGTGCGCCCCAAGCATTTTCGTTAGCATGAACCTGAGTTGGCATGTCACAGAACTCTCGATCCACGTCTATTTCAACATCCTATGGGAGAATAGGTACAAGAAGTATTACACCCTCATCTCCGATGAATTCATTGCACGTATTTATTTCAATATCTTTAATAAATAATTCCCGATACTATTAGTTGCGGCCAAGAAAATGATTTCCAAAGTAGGCCACTAGTACTTGGACGAGCGTGACACTTACATTCGGGTGTTCGGGGCCACTGGAGCACCACATATCCTACTAGAACATGTCCCTGACTAGCTTGTAGTGGGGGAGATATGCTATCAAACCATCCTGCAAGGCTACAATGCCACCCTGGTCAAAGACAAGAAATGAGTGTTCATTCCCTATGGATTCCATGTAGGTTTCTACTTGGTTAAAGACACAGCTCAAGCCAAACAATAAGGGTTGAGACAACTCGATTTCAGGTTTCAGACAGGGCGATTTCGCAATCATGATCTAAAGGGCCTGGTCTTGCAACACGCTTCACAAGTATCGTCCTATTGGTCGTATGCCCAAGACAAATTTGAAGATGAAGTCTTCACAAAAAATGCCCAGTACTAGGACGAGGTGGTAGCAAGGATGGTCGACCCCAAAATGATCAAGTTCAGGGCCATGAGCCTGGATGAATAGGTGACAAACATAGATAAATTGACTCAAGAGGCCCTTAGAGCCAGAGAAGAGATCATAGCAGCAGAAGCAACAGAGGCTCCCCTGGTGGCCCCGGTGCAAGATAGAGGATTCTCTATGACACAGGACGCACGAACAAGGGGATTTCTCATGATAGAATAGGCGCAGTGAATAATTGATTAGCTACAATATGACTTGGACCTCATAGGAATGACATGGTCCCATGCCAACAACCCAGATGAAATCCATATAGGTCCAAGCAGCCTTGAGCTAATAGAAATTGACAAAATCATCGTGTTAGATAACCATGAAATTACAACGCCATAAGCTGTATCACCCAGGGATGTTTCAGCTTAGCCGGAGATCGTATGACCATCAGGGAGAACAAGTATACAAAACCCCCTCTATGAATTGATAAACATCTATGATGATGAAGAAAGTATGGAGATGTCCTTTTTGACTCCTGTGTCGATCATAGAGGAAAAGGAGCCTGAGAAGGCATCTTCGCTAGCTCCCGACGCTCAAATCCGCCTTCCACGGAATGAACAAAAGGTCTAAAGTGTCTTAGACACTAAGCTTCCTGATGCACCGGAGACCCAAGCGGATAGTCCGAAGGACGAGCCAGGGTCGGGCGAACAAAAGGAAGAAGCTCCATAGCAAGAAATTGGTGTCTCAACGGTCGATAATAAAGTAAGTATCGAGCCTACCCCCGATGCCTCAATTTCAATCGGTACTCAACTTCTCAATGAGAAACAAACATAAGCCAAAATTTCATAACATAGGGAGGAAGTTCAAGAACCCAATCTTGAACAAATATATATCATTGGGAGCATGGGAAATACGCTCACCTGGGGAGATCAACAAACCCCCGAACCTGTGTATGAAGTCGCTGACATAAATGCCATCGCTTACGACTAGAAAAGAAAAGAGATCATGCAAAGAACCACCAAGAAGAGGAGGATCACTCTAGATCGCTCCATCCTCATCACCACAAAGGAAAATTTGATAAATACAGAGCATGACAAAACATCTGAACTTATCGGTGCAGGGATGGCAATCATAGATGCCACCCTGGATAGAGAAAAAAGGGATGGAGAGGAGTTGGCTGCTACTCTGAAAGAATTGGAACATTTGCGCCACTTGGTGAAGTATTACTAGGACACCACATAGGTCGCAGTGTTCCTAAGGAGCGAATTCAAGGAGCCCTACAACAAATTTACAAATGAATTGCACATATTCACTGCAAGGATATCTGAGATTCAAGAAGACACCCTCATGGCACTGGAAATGTGAAAGGATATGGAGAGGTGGTACGAGAAAGCACACCAAACCGTGGAAAGGATCGACTATATCAGCACGATGAAACAAGGTTGAGATGCCGAAGAGCACAACATCCGAGTACTAAACGAAAGCAGCATCGACCTCATAAGGAAATCGAACAAATATTGGGTAAAAATGGCTCAGGAACCTCATCGGGAAATCCAAGAGAAATGGGTTGAGTGCGAGAAAATATGGACCAAGATCAATCGGGAAATAAGAGACATCGGCATCCCCGAATTCGGCACACCCAATGACTTTGTCGACTTGCACAACATAGTCAAATCACATGTCGAACAAGACTCATCATGGGCTAAGGAAATAGAAAAGGTGGCAGGCATGGCGCCAGGGCAAGTGCAGCAGTTCATGGAGCACCCGATCAAAGATTGATCCATGTTGTCACAGTTAAGTGCCAGAATAGTCAAGTATCGAGCACATGCAGTAGATATACGAGAGATCCTTTCGGCCCCAATGGAACAACATAGATTCATGTATGCTAACACATGAGAGGATTTCTTCGTCAAGTGGTCGGAGTACGAGAAGAGTCATCCTCTCAAATGAGACCATTTGATGACTCTGTGAAGACTGATAGAAGAGATCACCATGTGGGGAGTTTTGTTTTACTTAGCTACAGTTTAATGAATATTTTTTAGTTAATGGTATGTTATAAATAGGAGGATCGACCTATTAGTCAAAGGGTCATTGATTGTTGCAAAGACCCTCATTTTTGGATTTTGTAAAGAACTATTTTGGAGTTGCCTTAATTGAGAAGTCATGTTTAGGACTAGAGACAAGTTTATGTTTTTCATCAAAAATGTGTATGATTGGATGTGGAGAAGAATTATTTTTTATTTAATCGCATGAATGGATGTTGTAATGAGTAAGATCTTCTAAATTTGTTGATAAGTTATCTGATTGAATGTTTTACAGTTCTTGTCTTTAATGATGAAAATTAAATCATTGTGTTATTATGTGATTGATGATTAGAGTTAAGGGAATTATTTTTCTTGCCATCATTTATTGCATTTGTGTTTTCTTTTGATAATCGCACCTCAGTCAATAATTGGAACACCAACAGGTTAATGTATTATTATTAGGCTTGTGGTAGATAATTGTTGTCTACATGCCAGAGTGAAAGGGTTATCCCAAGCTCATCCTTCTCCATTAGTTAATTTTTTTCCCACTTTGTTACCTATTTGGTTTATACTGACTTTTATCTTGTATTGGTTCCACCTACAAGAGAAAGTACAAAAAATAGAATGTTTGAGATGAAGGAAAATCCTTTGCAAGAAAAAGTAAATCCCATCGATTAATTGGCTGGATCACAAGATCTGGAGAACCATTCCACCATTAAACGTTGCAGAGTCTAATTGGGCCTCGATGGTGGGTTTGGTTCCTATTGTTGAGTTAAATGGATTTAGGACCCCTCAACATAATCAAGGATTAGCGCAAAAGAGAAATTCCAAAGGAAAGATGATGATCAAGACTACACAACAAAGTTCAAGAAATTCAGGAATAAGAAAAAGTTTGACTCAAGGAAGAAACCAAATCAAGAGAAAGATATGTCAAAAATACAATTCTTCAACTGTCGAAAATATGGTCACTACAAGAATCATTGTCCTGAGTTAAATAAAAGGAAGGAAACACATGAAGCATCAGTTGCCGAAGAAAGGGAACCCTCAAAGAAGGCCAAGCATGATAAAAAAAAACTTCTTCTTCTAAAAACAAGGTAACAATATTTTTCATAGTTCTTGTACATAGTTTATATACATATCTTGCATATCTATTTCCTAGAAGATAAGTTGTTCAAGTGAAACAATACCTATGGAAGAATAACAAGATAAGTATTGGTATCACAATGACTAGAATTCAAGCAATACACATGAGAAGATGAAGTACATTGACGATCCTTGGCAACAATTCTTGTGGAATCTATTATATAAGTAACAATTGCCAGATAAGTCAAAATCAAAATCAAACTTGAAGAGACCCAGAAGAAGTAAAAACAGAAAGAAGTCGGCAATCAAGAGGAAATTAGAAAAAGACTTGTGACACTTTGCAGAAGGAAATAAGGATGCAGACGGAAGCGTGGACTCTCTTAGATGGAGGGAGCTGATTACAGAACTCCAAAAGAAGAGCATTCATTCATGCATGAAGCAAGGATTAGAAGTGATCTAATCCTAAATAGTATGATCCATTGAGGATTATGAAGTATCTATCCATGTTCCCATTGAAAGTAGCATCCATGAAAAACAACACGTGTTCAGTTTGACTTTAGAAGAATTCTTCTTCGAAAAGAAGCCTTAAAGTATCCTTGGTTGTCCATCTACATCCATGATCCTATGATGAAAGGAAGAAGTTGGAATCCGATATGGCCTGTTGAAAGGTACCTCCAACATTCTGTAGGCCAAAAAACATATTTTGATACGCGAAGGTACCCCAAGGAAAAATAAAAGCTATTTTATTATGGTCCTCGGGTTTGATTTGAATTTGTATGTATCCCAAAAAACCATCCATGAATGAAAAGACTTCGCAGCCTGCACATTCATCGATAATCTAATTAATAAATGAGGTTGGGAAATTGTTCTTTCGGGCAGGACTTGTTCAAATTGTGTAAATCCATACAAATGTGAATTGTGCCCTGTTTCTTGTTGAAAGAAATCGGGTTTGACACCCATTTTGTCAATTGTATAGGGTAGATAAAACTGACTTTGAAGAGTTTCTCTACTTTTGCCTTGATTGATGTCGTGTTTCGAGGATTGACCGGACGAAGATTCTATCAAACCGGTTTGGCGTCAGGATAAGTTGTGATTTCTTGTTCGACAATTCATGGGTCGATGCCTAGCATCTCCTCATAATACCAGGAAAAAACATCATGGAAATCCTTGAATAACTCGGTGTAAGTTAGAATATCTTTGGGGGAGAAATCTGCTCCGAAAAAAACATTTTGCATGACACCATGGGTTCTGAAGATATCGATTGGAATAGTTGTAGCAATGCTTTCCATGTTACCCTTGGCATAAACTCTGGATAGCCATAGAAAAACAAACTCTTCTACCTCTACTCGCCTAATCTCAGGAAGAAAATAAGATCTATGATGTAGATCATCCCAAGGTCTATCAGGACCATTCATTTCCTCGAGAATCACCTCGTCAGATGTCAATACCAAGTCTAAAGGATCTTGAGTGGCAAGAGAATCCTGAGCCAAAATAGGCTCGAGAACTAGATCTAACTCCTGTGAGGGAGCCGAATCGGGGTTGGTTGAGGCTTGTTGGACAATGTTGTATGCAACTTCAACCATGGATAAGGGCATGGCCATGCCAAGGTGCCCTATCCCTTTCATCAAGGCCGATGGGGAAGGTAAAGTCCATAGGTTGTGAAATTGGCTCATTCTAAAAGATGACACTTGAAATATTGCAGCCCTTGGTTGGTCGGGAATAGCCGATATAAAATTTACATCGTTGGAAAGTGGTGGGTAATCAAAAGTTCCCATCAATGATGGAAACAAACTGACACCTAAGTTGATAGTGTTAGGTTGCAAGTTATCAATCATCGGGGTCATGGAATCCCTTGCCAAAGGGTCAGGACGAGAGAAGAAAAACTGGTCGATGGTCACAATTCGGCCCTCATGCGGAAAGCACAAGACTCGAAAAACTATGGAAACCACCACATGAATCGCATAAGTCCAACTTCGTCCTAAAAAATGATTGTAGTCGAGAGGCACATCGACTACTTCAACTTCAACACACACAATTTTACCCCCTAACTGCATGGGAAAGGAAGGAATTATTTTATGTGGTCTAAATGACCGACCATAAAAATCTGTAAGCAACGTAGGAGACAGAGACAACTCAGGGTGGCCAATGGCCTTCCACCATGCCAACAACATCATGCAAGTTGAGGCACCCTCATCAACCACCGTATGGAAAATATTTTTCATAAAATATTTCATGGTGTAGGTCACTACTATCTGAAAGGAAACGTGGTGAGGAAAATGAGTTTTTAAGTCAGTTGGATCGAAAACAATCGCTCTTGGGTTACAAGTCCCTGTCGCTCCCAAGGTGGAAAACATAGCTTTTCTCTGTGAGGGTAAACTCTAGAGGACCTCCAAAGAAGACATCACACAAGGGTTCTGTGCCATATCCTCCATGATAGAGTAGTTCTGAGTGTCCCTTATGTTTTGTTTATGGGAAGCGTTCTTAAACGCACCTTTAGAGATGTGAGTCATTGTTTCGCCCACTGCCTTCTCAATTTGGAGAGGAGTCGATGGGTTAATGGCTTCCTTTCCCTTCTCGATAGATTCTATCATTTTGTAGTCATGATTCCTAGTTGATAAATGAACATCAGTGTTCATTATGTAAATGTTCGCAACCAGGTTGTTAGTAGTAGGCGCGGGGGGTCCCTGACTGCCCCCTGTCGCGCTTGTGGATGCGGAAGCCTGAGCTAGATTTTTCCCTTGTGGGAAAGGGTTCATCAACACAGTAGGATTTTGTTGTACTAGTATCTTTTGGGATTCTACAAGCCGAGGGCATAGGTGAGTCGGA
Organism: Picea mariana; assembly: GCA_032191745.1. Taxonomy (NCBI): domain Eukaryota; kingdom Viridiplantae; phylum Streptophyta; class Pinopsida; order Pinales; family Pinaceae; genus Picea; species Picea mariana. Next base: position 23,789 of record JASDQU010508681.1, on the reverse strand, counting down.
TGGTCTTTTGTGTAGAGATTACACGGATACTTCAACTTATTCTTCACGGTTTTTCCCCCACCAACAATATTGGCATCCTTTTTATCCCCTTTACCCTTTTTATTTTCTTGTTTCTTCTTTCCCTCGGTCTGCTGGTTATCCTTGATATTTTTTGACTGCACATTGTGTACATCTGACGTATGGGTAGCAGGGACAATCGAACTAGGAGTCTGGTTGTCCACTGTCTGTTGTATCGACAATTGTTGCAACTGATTTGACAACAGATCCGTGGAATTTCTTTGTGTTGAGCCCTCTATGCCATCAGTGTGGGGCCTATACTTTTTTTTGGCCTTATCGAGAGTAGATCGTGGCGCATCTGGTAAAATATCGTAGAGCATGCCAAACTGGGAATAGATCATTTCTAGTTGTTGGGCTCTCACAATAGCCTCCTTTTCTTAAAACACCCTGAAAGTTTCTACGCCTTTGGATATGCAGGGAACCAATGACTTCAAGAACCACTCAAGAAAGAAAGCAGGAGGGACCTTAACCTTAATCAAGCTCTTTATTCACCGCCATTCTTGGATATGATCAGAGATGTGGTCGGCCTTGGTTTTCTCAAAGATGACCAACAGTTCGGTGCCGACATCGTATCTCACTGGTAATTGGAAATGGTTCAAGAAGAACATCACCAAGTCATTAAATTAAGAGTACCTCGAGCCATCTAGCTCAATATACCACTTCGCAGCACCCCCTGTAAGAGTGAGTTGAAAAAGGTGCAACTGAATGGATTCGTCTTTCAATGAGTTTGGCTAGCACCACAAGTGAAAGGTGGTCACATGATCACATGGATATTTTCCAAACTTGCCCTCAAATTTTGGAATATCTAAAGGCAACTTAGTCGACATGCGGGGCCAACACGGATCGTGATAGATCAGGTCATTCAGTAATCTCGACAAGTCTGGAAAATGCAGGGTTTCTAGAAAGGGTAGTTTCGGTTGTGAAATATTTATAGGAAAAGAGGGCCCTAGATTTTGACTGGAACCAAGTTTCCAGGAAAAGTTAGATTGTTGGCCAAGGTTTTGGTAGAAACTGTGGCCTTGACCAGCAAAAATAAATTGCATCTATTGAGGCATCATCGACTGACTCCTGAAATTGGATGACATAGCCTGAGCAAGGTTTTCTCCCTACATTGTGTTCTAAGGACCTTGGTAGGGGATGCCCCTAGTCGATCCGCCTGGAATAGGTACAGACCCTTGCCTGGGGTTCCATTGAGTATGGAATGGGTTACCCCCGATTGACATTCCTTACAATGGAAACGATCCCTGCCAATTATTCGAAAGATCTTGTGTGGAGTATACTCCAGTCGTCACTCCCTGTGAAGGAATGGTACCTTACACCAGGTTCTGTTGACCAAAGTTGGGGTTTCCCCTAGTCGAGAAAGTGGCCGAATAAAAATCATTGTTCCCAAACACACCAAACAAAGAGAATGGCATAGATCCCACCGACGTTGTATAAGAGGAAGGTCATAAGCTACCTCCACCAAACAAGCTATAAATAGTGTTAGGCCTAATTGGCTGCTAAAAAGCACCGTCGAGTGAAGGGGATGGAGGAGGTATATGACCCCCATCATAAGGAATGGCATTAAAAGGGGCAGCAGTGCCCGCGGTTGACCCTTACAAGGGAGCGTTGGAGCTCCCTTACCCTAGACCCATGGTCTGTAAGGTAGAATAAGTAAGAACTGAATTTGTATCAAAGTTGGGCATCCCATATGAGAAGGGAGAATTCATCGCGTTTTGAGTAAACGGAACAGTGGTCGAAGTCATTAAAGGTATCGGACCACTACCCAAAGTTGTGGGAGTCGAGACAACTGAGGTCCGAACTAGAGAAGGTGGGGGAGGAGGTAGGATTCCCCCTCCAGTAGTAGTCATAACGGGAGTACGGGGACTCTCAGACAAAGTAGCAACATTTTTTTAGATCGTTGCCCATCAAACTAACTAATTCTCAGTAGATGTCACCTCAGGAGGGACAATCTAAATTAAGATCAGCGCTGACAAGTCAGTAATTAGAGGATTTGTTGGCCTAAAACATTTAGTCTCAAGGTCATAAACAATGGATTCCTCCAGAGCTGAAAAGTCTCCTCTCGGAGCAGGCTCGGGCACAGTTTTATGCATCTCAGTCTCTTCGAACGATCCTTCTTGATCAAGTCTTCGCCTCAATGGCGGCGGAGGTATCTCCAAAGTAAATGGCGACAGGCCCTGAATCCTTCACGACCGGTAGAGCTATTGATATTCCACTTTGTGAAATGATCAAATGACACAGTAAGGCTTAACTAGCGTAGAACACAAAGCACACACTAAAATTTTTCCTAAAGATAAATCAAGTAGTCGACTAACTAGTGGGAAGGATGGTTACGCCAATCGACACTAGAGTAACTAACCAGTGCAAGTGCAACTCAAACACAGAAGCACCCTTCGGGTATACTCTCTAAAGCATGATCCGAAGTTCACCCTAGGTACCGTGGTAAACCACTGCAGTCACCTGTGTAAGTCCATAAAAAATGGGCAACTAGGTTGTCAACACGCAGTCAGTCACTAGGAGGATACAATCAACAGTTGGGTAGATCGTAATGAGCAGGATAACAAGTCTGAAGCCCTTAAAGGGTGCCAAAAGCAATTGATTTGGAAGACAACTAAGGATCTCAAATGGATTTGAGGTCCATGAATCTCTGTAGGAAAATGAGATCAGTATTGTTCCCGAGAAATACCCTCAATATACAATCCCCACTACGTTTAGTCTGGATTTGGAGGGGTTATCTCCTCTGCCTTTCCTCACGCAACCTCGTGTTTATCCCATGTGTTAGAGGGGGGTCTCGGCTAACTCTTACGATGTTAGACTTAAGACACTCCCTATATTAGACTCCAATGTTTGTTTTGAAATGGCCTTGAAGAGTTTCCTCTTCACACCTAATTCAAGGCCCTCAAACCCTAAACTAGTCGGTGAACCCTACATACAGAAAGTCTAATATATTTGAAGTTAAGCGGTAATTTTAAGGCTGGATTTACGCAAAGGGTGCGGTAGTGAAAATGATGGTGTTATGAAGAGACGAAAAAGGAAGATAACTTTAAATCATTTGAAAGCAAAAGATACTTAGAAATTAAAGCAAAGCTTGTAAAATTCAACTTTTCTAAACAATGTTTCAAGATCTTGTAATTAAAAGTTTCCTAAAAAGTGCTTTCATTTGACTAAGCAAAACTACTTGTATTTCAGGAAATCGAAAAGAACTTTGAAACCAAGACTCTTTTTCTTCTATAATCAACAACCATGACTACTTTACCAAACTTAAATGCAAGAAAATAAATTCTTTTTTATTTTTCGAACTGTTTTAACAAGAAAAACTGAAGTAAAAACTTGTTTTCGTTTTTCAAAGCAAGAAATAGGATCAAAGAGAAAACTGAAACCAAGATTGATAAATACCCGAAGCCAACCGCGTAAACGCAGGTATTCAACCAAGAAACCAAAAGGAGGGTCTAAAACTTGACAATTCACTCTAAACCTTTAGGGAAAACAAAACAAAACTAAGGAACAAGTTAACTGAAACTTTAACCCAAGTTATGGCCAAAGACAAAGACTCTGATAGGCTCAAGAAAGTCCTGAGAAATATAAACTTCTTATCAGGAAAGGGACAAACCTCTCTTTGTTAAAAAAAAAATCAAGACACAGAGACATGGGTTGTTGCATCAACAGCCTGCGTATGTACACGGGTTGTGTACTATGCAGAGTGTGTATGTACGCGGGATTACCCAAAACAGGGTGCGTACACCTCTGAGACTTTTCAAAAAAATAAAAATACTAGGTAGACTGACATGGCAGGGAAAAACTAGTATGCACCTTGCAGGTGACCAAAGACCCTTAAAAGACTTAGTAAACTTGATTGAAACTCAAAAGGCAATCAAGAATCCAATCAACAACCCAAAAAACCTCCCTAAAAAACCTAGAGAGACTCCCCAGTGGAGTCACCAATTTTGCTAGCTGGAAAATCCCCTTATATCTATTCCAAGGTTTAAAGTATAGAAAGAGCAAATGACTCGCTAAAATTCAATCTAATTTCTACACTACCCCAAACATACCAAAATAGATGAACAGAAATCTATGAAAGAGTAAATCAAAAACCATACCTTTTATCTAACATTTGGTGATGATCTCCTCAAGCTCTGTAGCTCCCAAGGCTACAAGTCTCCTCCCAAAGTTGACTTGCATCCACAACTAGGAAAACAAGGCTACAAGCATGCTATTTATATTCATAAATTAGGGTTAGATATAAATTGTTATGTATAAATCAAAGAAAGGACATAAAAACCATCATTTCGGATAGGGAAAAGATATTATTTTATTCATTAATCAAATATTGAAGCTTACAACCTTTGCAGGTCGACGGTCCGCGAACCTGGTTTGGGATCCTCTTAACAATGCTCCAAGTGCATCTTCAATAAGCCTCTTCACACAATCTATTGATCACCTCAAAGGTAAGGGAATGGATTGTATGGGAGAAAAGGGGCTAGAGTGGGAATGTTGAGGCAGTAACTCACAAAAGGCTGCAAATGTTTGGGCAAGGAAGGAAAGGGAATTTGGGTAGAGTTCCATCGTTCTAATGCTTGATTGTGGAATGAGACCCCAAGACCTCCTTTTATATGACAAAAGGATAGTTATTCATTTGGGGGACGAGCTATAGCAAGTGAATTGGTTGGAAAACCTCCAATAACCCATAAATTCCACCGAAATCCTTGCAACTTTTGGAGGTATACACGGGATGTTTAGTGTGTAGCAAGCATATATACACAGTTTGTATAGCATGCAGCAAGCATATATACACAGTTTGTATAGCATGCAGCAAGCATATGTACGCGGGAAGTAGTGCAGCAGGGCGCGTACATGCTCTAAAAATTGGTTTTTTAAATAGAGTTCCTCAGCAGTGATTTGACAAATTATGCAAGTAGAAAGGCCAATGCCATGTATGCATGAGTAGGGAATTTTAGGGATATAAAAAACATGAGGAATTTGTGGGTCTAGAACATGTTGGAATTCCACAACAATACTCTTGCATCACTTTCAAAATAACTAAGTATAGGATTCAGTAAAAACAGAGTGTAAAACCCAGTAAAATAACTAAGTCATGAATGGTGCAAATTGGATAACGTGAAAGATAGAGGTGCAAATTGAGGGTCATGGGATTGTGGTTCTAAGGACATGGGAAAATGCGTGTCTGGAACATATTGTACTCCCCCATCACTACTCCTGCGAGGCATAAAAATGACTAAGTGTAGAAAGAGTAAAACATGATTAGTCGTAAAAAATGACTAAGTGTTGGGGAGGTAAGTAGTAGGGTTACATGAGTCATAGAGTTATGTGAAAATAAGAAAATGGAAATAAAATATGAAAAATGGAAAAAGGAAAATGGAAAAATGGAAAAAATAAAATGTAAATGAATTATGAAATGAACTAGAAAATGGAAATGAATTATGAAAATGAACGTAGAAATTGTGAAAATATAGAAAATGAGAATATGGAAAATGAAAAATGGAAATATGAAAAATGGAAAAAGGAAAAAGGAAATAGGAAAAGTAAAATGCTAAATGGAAATGGAAATGGAAATGATAGTGAAAATGAATAAGTTGAAATGGAAAATGGAAAATGGAAATGAATTATGAAAATGAACTGAAATGAATTATGAAAATGACTAAGTGGTGGGTATTATGAAAATCTGAAAATGGAAATGGTGTGGAGGATTGGAAAAATGTCTAAGTATGGAGAGTAGTGAGAAATGATAGTAGAGTGGAAAGAAGGAAAAATGGCTAAGTATAAAGTGTGGAGAGTGGAGAATAAGGAAAATGGAAAAAAGGCTAAGTATGGGGCAACAACATGTGGGAGAAAAATGACTTATATTGGGCATATTAGCTTCGTTTTAAATTTCATAAAGTGTTGAACAGAGATGAGACATAGGGATATTTAGTGAGAATCTTGGCATAAGTATTTTCCTTTTTTTAGTATATATTATTTTGTTTCAAAGTGGAATCATCTCTGTTAGCTTTTTATTATGAAGAACTGGAGAGTTGAAGCTGATTGGAAACTAGATGGGCCTTCATGATCAACGGTTGAAGATTCTTTAGAACTTTTCAAGTTCAAACAAAAAACCTTTTTGGTCTCTATTTGAAATAAAAATAGGGTCACATATTTACCCTAATAACTTAGTTGATGGGTGTCATGAAAACACATTAACACTACCATAATTCCACTTGGTATTTCCATAAATATGGTGTTTTGTCCATTCATTGCTCCATTATCCAACATTTGACACATGTAGCCACCTTTTACCTCCATTATCATTCCACATTTGCAAATCAATTAATGATTGGACAGGAAGTTTGATGGGACAATTATGATAGAAATTGCAAGTTATGGAGTTGTTGTCATAGTCTTGCAATGTTGCATAATAACACATGTGAAATACATAGCGGTTATTATGGATCCAAATCAAATTTGAATTCATGAAACTTTACATTGCTCCATACATTCTCTGTGAATTGTGTGCATTGTTTTTTGGAAAATCATTTTCTACAGCATATTGTGTTCGTGTTACATGAATTCTCAATGAAAATGGGTGGTAATTTATATAAGCAAGAGCCCATCATAGTGGAGATAATTTTGAGTGATGAGTAGGTAGTTGAAATATTCAAACAGGCTAGTTGGTTGCAATTTTTTGAGAAAAATCAGAATAGTAGTGTTCTATTGGTGGAAATTTTTGCTCGGAACTTCAAGAATGGAATGACAACGATGAATGTTTTAGAATTTTTAGTTATAGAAGAAACTATTTCTCAAGCTACAGACTTGGAAATAGAGGGTAGAATTTTTAGTTATAGACTTCAACACATCATTAAATATTTTACCTTTCGAGGATGTTCTTCTCTCTGCATGGCATACCATTTATGTTTCTTAGCGCATTCAACAAAAAATAGAAAAATCAATTTGCCATAGTTCTTGTTGAAATCTATAGAAATAACAGTAGAATAATATCAAAAGGGGTAAAGGGATCAGTTGGCACACCATGGTCTTATTTACCTCTTAGTCAAAGATGCATTTGTTCAACAACATCCAGAGGGAAATTGGGGAGAATTTGTTGAGAGACCAGTAAGCCTAGTTGCTTAAGACAGTGAAGATTTTGAAGTTCCCACACAATCTCCTCAGCCTCTTCAAGAACAAAGAAGTCAGTAGAATCATGAACAAAGGAGCCAAAGGTTGAAGAGAAGGTGTGTGGCTAAAGAAATTTCAAGCATCTCGCAACATGTCCAAGTGTTCAAAAACACGGGTATTCCAACAAAGGACGAGCACCTTCATAAACCACTCACACAACCAGATCAAAGATCAAAACATTGATTTTTTTAAGTGGTAAAACCTATTTTGGGAAACATCCATGACCCCAGCCAACATGGACACTTGAGGCAATTTAATAATGAAAAAGAAAAATATTACAAAGATTTTCTCACAATCGATCATCGGAAAATGACCCTCTATGTTCTTTAAAAATGAACCAATTAGGTGTTAAGCCATGCTTCAATGTAGTTATTGAGATCAAGGAGAATATGAGTCGTTGGATCACTCTATGTCAGGAACATATCATGATTGTAGGATTACAAATGCATGCTAATGCACTCTAAAGAAACACACTTTAACCTTGTGACACATTAGACCAAGTTGATCTTAACTAACTCCTAAGTGTCTAAATATCCTAACATCCCTCCTTAAGAACAAATTGGGATAGGATTGAAGGATTTACAAAGGAGACACAATCGGATAAGGAAGGAAGAATTACATCCTATCCCCCCTTAATGACAAGTTTCTGAACTCCTAACATAGATCTAAGTTTGGAAAACTTTGCTTCTATAAGAGACTTTGTGAAAATGTGTGCAACTTGATCTTCTGTAGAGAAAAAGAGAACTTTGATAACTCAATCATGAATGATCTTTCTGATGAAGTGCATGTGTATCTCGATGTTTTTCTACACTGATGTTGAACTGGATCTTTGGTGAGCTTGATGGCACTTTTATTTTTGCACCAAAGTGTGGTCGGATTCTACTGCTAGAATCCAAACTTTAAAAGGATATGTTGGAGCCACAAGGCTTCTTGACTTAGATTAATTGTTCCTGGATACTTTTCTTATGTTGAAGAAAGAGTAATAGCATGTTGTTTCTTACAAGCCCAAGTGACAAGTCATGAATCAAGGTTGAAAACATAACATGTAGTAGACTTCTAATCATCAAGGTTTATGGCCTAATCTGAATCAGTGAAACCAACCAACAAAGGAGTCCCCCATTAATTGTAATGTATCTCAAATTGAACTAAACCCCATACATGCCAAAGTATCCTTTTAGTTTCTTTCCAATGGCTCTCATGGGTTGTTTGCATATAATGCGAAACAAGACCAACAACAAAGAAAATATCATGACAACTGTTGATCAGAATCTGGACCAGGGGTCAAAATTTAGCTAAAAAATCAAAGTTCTTGGAATTACCTCAAAACGAATGGGTGTGTAGCCCTCTTCATCATGAACCCAATGCAAATTGAATGGTTTCAAACGGACATCGGATGAGTGAGATATCGCGATCTGTTTGATTTGCCAAACAGGTAAAAAAAAAATGATGACTGTACAATCCGTATAGCTAATGTGGAAGAGGCCATACATATGACGTTGCATGTCCATATGCTGAGGTGGTAGTTGATGTGGTAGGCATTGTTGGCAGGACACATGGATGAATAGACTGCTGACACGTGGCATCATTGTGGCGAATGGTTTGGTGCCACGTGGCACCGTATTTCATTGTTTGGTTAAAAGCTTGTGGAGTTCACAGTACTCGACCACGTGACCTCCAGGAAGGGTTAAATCCTTGGGGAGGGCCGCCCAACCGACACGCCACCCATATGATTCTTAACATATAATGTTTTAAAAATTATATGAATTACACTTTGGTTTATTTTGGCACAGGTCCGGGCTGGGGCTTAGCCCCAGCCCACGTTCTTGTGTTTTATCGCATATGACCTTGTCTTTACTGTGTGGGAGTTTTAAACCAAATGCAACGACACTTGTCACATGCTCATACGCGTGGGAGAATAAGCCTTTTTTGTGCGGGAAACGAGGTCACATGACCCATGCACCCAACGCCTATGCGGTTAGGGGGCATAATTCTGCTAATCGTCCTACAGTTTGCGTGGTTTTTTTATTATGCGCCCGGTGCTAGGTTTTAGCATGAAAATGAGCACAGAGGCTAGTTTGGACGCACAGAGGTGCATTTTGGCGAACCAGAGACAACAAGCTTGAAGGAGGAAAATGGCAGGAGGCCTAACTTCCTCATCTTTTGGACAAATGAGGTGCCGAAAAAGCCCAACTAGGGGTTTTTCGATGTTATGAATCCATTGACAGTGTTTTCAAATTCATTTGAAGACTTTTTTTGCAGGTTTTTCACCATTGAAGTTTCAGAGAGCTCCAGCGAGCTTGAAGCCCTCATTGATGGAGGTCATGCTCAGATGAGCCAAAGTCTGTTTTATATGATTGAATAGTCATTTTTGGCTAATTATTATGCTCTGAACAAATTGGGATAGGTTTCAAAGGCATTTGAGGACTTTTACAAGTGTTTTTTCCACAAGGAATCTCATGGAAGCTCAAGGCCACATGTAGAAGAGGTCATGCCCGGATGAGCCAAGGTCCGTTTTCAGAGTTCCATTAGTCATTTTGGGGGTTTTTATGTATTCCAGTCAATATTTCCATTGGATTTGAGCAGAATCTTGTAAAAGAATATTTGACAAACCAATCCCAGAGATCCTAGTCCATTGATGGAGGCTCAAGGAGATTTAGCCCAGTTGGGGGTGAACTCCTTTATCATCTTGTTATTGTTGTGAGTTTGCTGGTTTATTTGCTGCAAGTTATGTTTATTGTGTATTTGTTTAAAACACATATTTAACTTTTTAAAGACCTCACATATAAACATTTAAAAGAAGCATGACTTTGACACATAAAACCTCTTGCATAACTAAGACATTGAGCAAGGTCCTGAAAAGTTTATTTTAATGGAGTAGAGGGTGCTTGCATAGCAAAACAAGTCAGCCCCCTATTTTCAGATCAACTATGAGTCAAATATAAGAGGTTACCAACTAATTAATGGTACAAAGTGGCGTCAACTTCGAGAGAAGTACAAGTAGCAAAAAGTTTGACTCTAGATTGGAAAGGAGAAGGGGTTGGTTTAGAATCTTCCATATGAAAGAAGTCAAGAAGGTCACAAGAATACCTATATTGGGAAAGAAAAAATCCTTCATTGGTTTGCAAAACTTGGAGGCCAAGGAAATAATTCAAATGGACTAAGTATGCCATTTCAAATTTATTTTTAAGGTTGGATTCCACACGGGTTAAAAGTTTAGGGCCACTACCAGTGAGGATAAGCTCATCAACATAACAAACAAGTATTATGATATGGATTCCTACTTTCTTGGTATAGACATTCACATTGGAGTGGCATCTATAAAATCATGTGTCAAGAAGAAAAATGTTAAGTTTGGCATACCAATCTCGAGGAGCTTGCTTAAGACCATAAAGAGATTTATTAAGGCGATAAAAAAGGATAGAATCATTTTGGACATAGACAAAAGATTGTTCCATGTATATTTCTTCTTACAAATACCCATGAAAGAAGGTGGATTTAACATCCTTATGATGGACCTCCCATTTATGTGAGGCAACAAGGGCTAGAACAAGGTGGATGGAATTCATTTTGGCAATAGGGGAAAAGAATTCATCATAGTCAATCCCTTCAACTTGAGAGAACCCTTAGGAAACTAACTAACCCTTGTGTCTTTCAACACTTCCATTTGATGCATACTTAGTTATGTACAACTATTTACATCTGACAAGTTTTCTTCCTTTCAGAAGAGGTACAAGGTCCCAAGTATCATCTGCCATTAAAGAGTGATACTATTCATTCATTATTGTGTTCCAATCTAGATGACTTGAAGCTTCTACAAATTTTTTTGGATCATGAGCCTCTAAAACTTGAGCTAAAAGAGAAGAGGCTCACTAGAACTATGAATGAGTTTGATGTTGATCTGAAGGATCACCGACAAGTAGTTGCTTCTCGTGTTAAAAGGACCCATCTGGGAAGCGATGGTGTTGGTGCAGGTTCATGTTCAATGGACTCATATGGAGGACAGTGAGCAGGTGGAGGTGGATTTCCATCCTCACTATCATCATCTAAACAAGAAGAAACCATAATAGGAACAAAAAATGACACAAATATCGAAGATGGCTCATTGGACGAAGATGGCACAATTGTTGAGTTAGGATTGCAGGCGAAGAGATTTTCATCAAATTTAACATCTCTTGTAAAAATGATTTCATTAGAATGAGGTTGAAGGAGACTGTAACCTTTGGCATCTTCAAAATATAAAAAAAAAATACACTTCTCACTTTTAGATTATAAAACTTTCCTTTTCTCATCAGGAATGTGATCCCATGCTACTCTACCAAATACATGGAAGTGGCTTACATCTAGCTTAATTTTATTCCATGCTTCTTCCAGTGTTACATTTTTTTGAGCCTTTGTGGGAGTTCGATTTACTATGTAATTTGAAAAATTGATGGATTCCTCCCAAAAATGAAGAATTAATCCCTTAGATTGAATAAGACAATTAGCCATTTATTTTAATGTGTGATTATTCCTTTCAACGACACCATTTTTTTGTGTTGTATATGGAACGGTATGTTGCATCTAAATTCCTTTTGCAGTGCAGTAACTTGTAAATTTATTGTTCACATATTCACCTCCATTATTTGTTCATAATCTTTGAATTTGATGTCCAGATTGTTTTTCTACAAGGGCCTTGTAGGCCAAAAACTTGTCAAAACTTAACTCTTAAGTTTTAAGAAGTAAACTCAAGTGCATCTAGAGAATTCATCAATGAAATGTAAGAAATACTTGCACTGAAAGAAAGAAGGATAAGAAAGTAGACCACACAAATCATTGTGAACAAGTTGCAAAGGGGTCGAGGCGTGCCAAGAGGCACGTTTGTCAACATTATCCTAATGATGTTTGCTAAGAACACAACTAGAATAAACATCATCTTTGCAACAAACGAGAGGAAGACCAATCACCATGTGTTGATTACATAGTTGTTGCAATGAGTGATAGTTTAGACAACCAAACTGCTCATGCCAAATTTTTCTCAATTCATCGCTATGAGCAACAAAAACTGATGGAAAATATGATGACCCAAAGTTGTCAAAATTGTACAACCTAGTAATATCATCAACAATTCTAGTTGTGACAATATGCTTAGGATATTTTAAATCCTTGATTACAACTTGGTGAGGTGAAAACTCTACGGTTTTACCTTCACCTAAATGAGTGATATAATACATTGATAGAAGGTTGCAGAAAATACTTTCAATGCATAATACATCATTAAAATGACCATTATCTACCTAAACTATTCCAAAACCTACAACATTAAGATATCTATCATCACCAACAAATATTTTATTGGTTTTACACTCATTAAGAGCAGAAAATATTGTTTTATTCTTATCCATATGATAATATGCTCCAGAATCAATAAGCCACTCATCAGAAGAAGAAGTAGAAGTTGCATTGAAAGAGAAACCATAAGTAGAAAGTGCATGTCCATGAGAAGAAGAAGAATGAGAGTCAATATTGATGTTGTTCTTCTTCATTGTTTCTACTAAGGCTTCCATATTTTTAAGACATTTAGACTCCACATGACCATATTTCCCACAAAAATTGCAATGTATGACAATCTTCTTACTTTTGGATTTTGCTCATTTGTCACCAGTAGGAGTAGAAGCTAGCTGAGGATTTGGGACCCTTGATTTTCTTGTTGTTGTGGTGAGGATGTTGCTTCTTGGGATTCTTGTATTTATCTTTCTACTGGGCCACTAAGGATTTGTGGGATGTACCTATAATGCTAATCAATCCAAGTTTCACAAGATTATCTTGCTCTCAAATTAGAGCATCACAATAGGACTTAAGGGAGGGTTCTTTATAATCACTCCTTAGAGATTCTCTAGTGGCATAAAAGGTAGATACACAAATAGAATATGCAATACCAAACTTGGAAAGAATAACATAGATGCATCGATCTTCCTTCAGATCAAGTTTGTAGTCTATACATAAAATTCTAAGTCTTTTGAACTTAGATAAATAATATTCAATGCAAGGAAATTTGTTTGGACTTAAATTCATTAATTGATTTTCTAAATGGTAGGCTCGAATAATATTGTGTTCACCAAACAAAGCTTGAATCTTTTCCCAAGCTTCATCGGGAGCATCAAGTCCTTGAAGGTGAAACCTTAAATCAGAAGAGGAAAATGCAATTAGTCCATGTCCTTCACCACTCTTATTATCCCATTTGAATTTATTTTCATCACCAGTGCATTCTAGTTCTTTTCCCAAGGTAATCCGGTACAATCCTTTACTTCTTAGTACATCCTACATATGGGATTTTCATGAGAAGTAATTGGTACTTCTAAGCAAAATATCATTGGGAGAAGCCATATTAAATGCATAGAGAATATGGATTTAAAATATGAAACTGATGGTCTGGTTGGAAATCTATCGAAAAAATAAATTGTTTAAAAAAAATGGCACTAAAAACGGACTTTGGATGTGCAAGTTATGTCCTTTCGAAAAAATGCATAAACAATACCCAAAGAGCCATGTGCCAAGTAGAAGTTGGTGCACGTGGTGATGCTCCTACTTATATAACTTTACCTATAAGCTGACTTTTAAATAAGTTATTTATGAAGTGACCCACTTTTATAGGACAAGTGGTAATCTTTTTTACAATGAAGTTACTTTATAAATGAATGTTGCATGCAAAATAAATAACTTAAAATAAAATATTAACAGTGATTCAATTTTATAAATTAAGTGGAATGCACTTTACAATGAATGTGTGAACTTTTCAAAAAAGTAACAAAAAAGAGACTTGAACTTGAGACCTCTTACCAAATAAAGTAACGTTTAACCAAGTGAGCTAAGGAAAAACACATTATAATCTTAAGAAGGAGGATTTGGGGTGTTGTTGTGGAAGACAACCATGGACTATGTGTTCAATAAAAACTTGTTTTCATGCATTCACACACACACAAAAAAGTTTTCTTCTCGATAGCAACAAGGGGTTAGATCTCGATTAGCTTACTCGAAAAATGAAATTTTTCTCTATGTTTATGATTTACCGAGATCGCACATAGCACACAACAAAGAGAATATGCAGACAAGAAAACACTTTCCACTCTATTTCTGAATTTTTGAGAGCACACAAAATGCAAGGAAGAGATCATATGCAGGCCAGAAAGAGTAGCAACATAGAAACAAAAACAGACAACCAAAATATTATTTGTGTAATAAAAATTTAAAAGGGCGTATTCAGGCTTTATACCTATGGATCTGATTGAAATGGTCGTATCTTGGGAAAACATAAACCTTTTCAAGTGAAGTAAAAATCATTCCTAACTGAAATGAGTGCTCTGGATGCAATGGAATAGTCTACTCAGCTCAAAAATGTATGAAAAATAGAGAAACTATAAATGTAAAAAAACGGCTTCAAGATCTCGATCTACAAGGAGAGAGGGTCTTTAAATGTGCTCCAATACCATGTTCAAAAACATGGGTATTCCAACAGAGGATGAACACCTTCAGTAACCACTCACACAAATAGATTAAATATCAACACGTTGATGTTTTTACATGGTAAAACCCCTGTGGGGAAACATCCACGGCCCTAGCCAATGTGACCACTTGAGACCATTTATTAATGTAAAAGAAAAAATATTGCAAAGAGTTTCTCACAATCGATCATCAGAAAATGACCCTTCATGCTCTTTAAATAGCGATGATGGACCAATCAATTTTTAAGCCAATGATAAATGTAGCCATTAATATCAAGGAGAATACGAGTCTTTGGATCACTCTATGTCGGGAACATATCATGATCATCCGATTACAAATGCATACTAAAGAAACACACTTTAACCTAACGACACATTAGACCAAGTTTATCTTAATTAACTCCTAAGAGTCTAAATATATTAACACAAAGAACCTTTTTCATATATGCAAGTTGACAAGCCTGAGATAAAACATGAGGAAGGTGGTGTAGAATTGACGAAAGCTACAGAAAAACCGACATCCAAAATTGACAAGGAAGACGTCACTTTCTTGGTAATAATGGAAACAACATCTCTTCTAATTTAATGATAGAAATTGATAAATTGAGATAACATATCAAGAGATTAACAATAGAAAAATATGTTTGGAAGCATTTGATTGTCTCTCATAATGAAGAATATATTCCTTTAGAAACACATCAAAATAAATTGAATTCAGTGGAGAAAAGTAATAATCAACTTAAGAAAGAGTTAACAGAAAGACACAGAACTAGTGATGAAAAGGTTGAGGAAATCGGAAAAATTGAAATTGAAATTAGAAAAACTTGGAGCATCTGAGTCACTTTCATGTAGATCACCATCACCATTCTATGTTATGTATTTAAAAGAGAAATGGCTTAGGTTTCAAATGGAAATAATTGTGACAAATTTTCATGTTGATAAAAAAGGAACTAGAAGAACATTTTGTGGGATGTATTTTTCCAACATACTAGAAATAAGGAACTTGCCTTATGAATTTTATCTACACAACTATATATTACCAAAAAATATTGATTGGAATCCCAATCATTTCATTGGAGACATTAACTTGAGAGATTTTCAGTCTGTATTAGAAAATGAATTAAAGAGGGCTCATGGAAAAGAATTATACAAGGGAGAGAAGATGACTTCTCTATTATGGATAAGGCCATAAACAACTTCAATATTATCCATTTTCAAAAATCATAGTAAGAGGATGTCACATCCTAGAATCAAGGTAGTCATCACTTAGGTTCATAATAGTCAATTATTGCAACCTATCAAGCTAGGTTGAATGAACTTAGTGACACGTTGAAAATGAAGGAATCACATTCCTTACCAAACCTCCATGTTTCACTCTATCGTATTAAGTTGTATGTGATCTCTGTGAGAGAATTAGGCCTTTAGTGAATAGGTCTCATGTTCAAATATCCATTTATTATACACTCTATTTCATACTGCAAGGAAGATATTTGTGTTGACAAAAACAAGGAAAGGAAAATATGGTAGCTAATCGAAATGTTGGGAGGTTTCCATGCAAAGGAGACAACTACTCAATCGATTCCATATGATTTCCATGAAACATGTTTTATGCAGCATTCTCAACTTGTTTCTTTAGATTCTAAATAGTTGCACAAGGGACATGCAAAAATTTTAGTTGGGGAGTATGATGGGAATGGTAATTACCCTCTTTTATTCATCAATATTGCCATCATTATCATTTTTCTAAATGGAAAATCTAATCCTTTTCTTTCCCATTATTAGCCAATTTTTACCCCATTTACCATTCTAGGATATTATGCATTCATGGTTGAATTTCTATGCTAAATAGAATATTTTTACTAAGAAAAGAACAAGAATGCATGATCTATGTGTTTAGGGTTGTTAACTTGTTTGAATGCGGGATTTATGAAGGAGTTGTATATATTTTGTTGTTTTCCAAGTGCTAGAGAGTTTTTCATTAGCATTGGAATCAGTTGTTGAAATTTCACAGTGTTGCAGAGTTTTGCGTCAACATCAATGTCTATTTTTTAGGATGCATATTCAATGTTCTATGAAGATTCATTGGAACTTCTAGTGAAGTTAATGATAGAATATTACATAGAATGCCATGTAGGACATATATAGCACTACTCATGTGAGTGCCCATAAATACATACGCATAGCTCAATTTAGATTAGGTGTAAAACATGGCTTGTGTGATAAATGAAGAAGCAAATGAAGTCGGTATCTATTAAGTTGTGACTCATTCTTGAGGTAGTGATTTATTTTATTTCTTCTCGGTTTGAGGAAAGCAGCTAAAATGGATTTTAGTTAGTTTCCTAAAAATGAGCAACCACTCAAGAACTGATGTAGTTTTTTGTATGAAGGAACAAGAAGGTGACAAGAAGAAGAACCTAATGGGTTCGACTGATAATCTATCTTTTTTAATACAATACACTTTTGTTGCAATCCTTGTGTTTACTATTATTTATGGTTGATTGAGTTAGCATGTTGATCACTCAACAGATTGTAGAGCAATGGCCAATCTACAACCATGGTGATCCTATTTTCTTCTATAAATATTTACTTAGTATTGTTCTTTTCCATTTTATTGTTAAGAAAAGTTTACCCTGTTATATTTGTTACTTTCTTAAATTTCTACAATTTAATCCCTGTCATTTATTTTATTTCAATTAAGTTATTTATTTTTATGCATTAGGTAACTTAGAATTTCTTTTCATTTTTAATTAATGCTTTCTTGTTATGGCTAAAATGGGAATTTCTAAATTAGTTATGAATACCTAAATCATAGCAATGTTATAGGTTGCAGTAAATTCAACTAGGTTTCAACAAAATCATTTCTAGTTGTTAGATTTTCCTGTAGCATAAAATTTATGGTTATTGTATAAAATTTATGTAGCATAAAATTTACAGTCATCATATAAAAATTTTGGTTGTTTTATAAACTTTTGCAATGTAATTAATCTAATTGTTGTATAATTTTTAGTTAGAGCAGTTAGTGTTGTTTCAAATTTTTTTGATAATTTAGGGGAAAAAAGAAAGAAGAAATTCCCCCCCAAGAAAAGAAGCAGTAATTGACAATAACACATCCTAAGCAATTAAAGAGCCTAGAATTCATATACAGTGCATGGTGTTTTGAAAAGCCTTACATTCCTAGGTTGATAATTAAAGTAGTTTCTTGTGATTATTGGAGTCTCAACTCCAAACATTTATGTAACTCGTTGGTAACCATTGAACCCAATGGGATTGTCATTTTGAAGTAAGGCACCTGAAATATGCTTCCAGGAACTTGTTGATAACTTCTATCTAACCATTAGTCTGTTGTGATAACTCTTGCCAGAAATTACTAGTGAAAGTGGGGTCATAGTCTTGTAAGTTTTAAACCTATGAAGTAAAGAAATGCATATAGATTCTTAAGAAAAACATAATTTAATCAATGGCTCATACACAGAGTACACAGAGATTTTATACCGGAAACCCTCAACTGGGAAAACCTTTCTTATATTCATTATATTGAATTTCACCATTCATCATACAATATGTACAATGTTTTTAGGTATTATGTAGATACCAAAACCCTAATCCCTTAATCCGGGATTAATTTACAAAACCACTAAAAATAGAAAAAATCGCCCAAAAAAAAAATTCGGGGCACTGCCCCAAACGCTACGCGTAACCAGGGGGGGGCATACCTACCCCCCTAAGGAAAGCACCTAGCGCACACAGCACAAACAGAACACTAGTACGACGGATCGTCAGACGTAGTTGTCATATCTGACGTGCCCACGCACACACATGCAAAGAATATAACACATACCCAACAAGTCTATCACAATAGATCGTGGCATACCATGGAGTTTAAAGATATTATCCATGAAGACTGGAGTGACTATGGAATCTTTTAAAGGGTGTGGTAGAGAACAAAAATGAACATATTTGGAAAGGAAATCAACTACAACCATGATGACATATTTATTGCCAATTTTGGTAACCCCACAATGAAGTCCATATAGCTAGCAAAATGGGTAAAGGTTGGAGTTCACTTGGAGGTTTCATTATTTCTCCCTTGTGTCAATGGAAAAGGTCACATTCTACAATAAAGGTGTGGATGTCTTTCTTCATTCCTTCCCAAAAAATGAACATTTGATCCTTTAATATGTTTTATGAATCCTAAATTATATGTTGTTAGAGAGGGATGGAGATTAGATAGTGTTGATGATTTAAATGATGACTGCTTGTTCAAATAAAGATATGCTTTATAATGAATCTCTTCATTTTTTCAAGTGTATCCCTAATATGCATGGAATTTCATTTGAAGTTGTTGTATCAGGTAAGCTATCTTGGGATTTGTTAACCATTCTTGATGGACATGATTCAACCTATCAACTACTGTGAAGGAACGTGAAAAGAAGGACCCATCCTCTTTGTATGAGAGAGAAAGAGAGCATCTACCACCACATTCTCCTTTCCTTTGTTACAAATTATCTCATAGTCAAATCCCAAAATTTTGGTGAACCATTTATATTGCTCGGGGGATGAAATTATTTGTTTCATGAAGTATTTCAGGATGTGATGATCTGTTTTAATCTAGAAAAGTATGGATGCTAGACATCCATATCATGCAAGATAGCCATCATTTCTTGTTCACAAGTTGGTTCTCACAAGTGCCTCTCACAGAGTTATTTGTTGCTAAAGGCCAATGAGTGTCCCTCTTTCAAGAATATTTCTCTGGTGCCTTTTTATCTATAAGCAAGGAACTTATATCCCACTTTATTCACCAACATGGATACTATGTATAATAAAAATTCTTACCTATGTCTCGGCTATGTTCTCAGACCAGTACATAGTGTTCTATATTCTGGAGGCTATTAGGCCTCTTTCCTATACCCTGTATAATGATCTCTCTTCTCTTGACTGTTAAGCCTTCTCTTGGTTGTAACCTGCACACAACAACAAGCATACAATGTGATAACAAAATGTGTCTTGTTGTCCAATATTCCAATTGGGGCTATGTTCTAGAATTTATGCTCAGTGTACTGTGAATGGTCAAGGCCACTATTGGCCTCCCATTTTTCTATATTCTAACATCGTTTGTGTCAGTATTATCCCACTACTACACCTAAAATAAAGCTCATTATCCTACAAATCCATGCTCTTGAGCCTCAAACCTTGAAACAAGCATTAAAGAGGTAATAGTTGCTTATTATATTTAATTTCCTAAGTTTTTAATAGGTTTTCATGATTTTTTTGAACTAATGTTTACCTATGAAGAATCGTAGTTTAGTTC
The DNA here is from genome assembly GCA_032191745.1 of Picea mariana. Classification (NCBI taxonomy): domain Eukaryota; kingdom Viridiplantae; phylum Streptophyta; class Pinopsida; order Pinales; family Pinaceae; genus Picea; species Picea mariana. The sequence goes on along the minus strand of JASDQU010508681.1, from coordinate 3,779 downwards.
CTACACCACTTATGGAGTTTTGGTACCTAGGTTTGGAGGTTTTCCTATATGTGCATGCCCAGGAGAAAATGAGCACATGGGTTTTGTAGATCTGGTCCCCAGCGTGGTTTGTGTCCTTTGGCTCTAGTTCTAGGTCTTCCACGAGAGCATCGAGCTCCGATCAAATGCAAATTCAAAGCCTTCTTGTACCTAGGTAATTCGTGGGGAATCTTCCAAAATGAGAACGAGATGATATGTGTATGCATTTTTTCATATGAATAGAAAAAGATCAAAATTGGTATCTTTGAAGCTCATATCAATTGCTAAGTATACCAGATGCATCGTGGAAGGTTAAAAATGGAGGATATGTTCGTTTCCTTTGTCATTTTGGGTGTTTTTGTTCACGAGAGTACATGCACAATCTTATCATTTTGTTCAAGGTTTTCTACATGTATGTAATCTCAATGTAATTAGAGTTAGTGAGAGTTAATTCATGATATTGTAGTTGTCTATTTTGGATTCAAGAGCATCCTTGATCGTTTTTGTTTTTATTCGGACTCAATCTATGTAATGGAGCATATGTTGTGATTTTATACTTTGTTTTAATGCAAGCACTCATTCTATAATCTTGTGGTGTGTTAAGAACCAAATATCAAGATAGCATAGAAAAACCTCACAATAAGTACTCAACGCCTTGAAAAAGAGAGAATTTCAGATAATAAGCCTCTTCGAGGGGGAAACCTCCTTATACACCACATAAATTTCCAAATACAAGATGATTCCAAATGAAAATGTCTCCTTGGTATATATAGGAGACTAGGAGGTACAATTACAA
>JASDQU010508680.1:18884-45568 GCA_032191745.1 Picea mariana | reverse complement strand
ATGGTAGCATTGTAAGCCATAAGGAAGACCAATTGTCTGTTGATCCAAACCGCTATGGGAAGGAAAGTCCCATAATTATGAATCTGTTTCCTGTGTGAAACAAATATGAAAACAAAATGTGGAATTTGGAAATCTGAAGATGACAGATTTACAAGAAGATTTTTGAATTTAAAATTTATGATGTCTCATGAATTTCTGTATACATGTGATATAGATAAAAGAAAAATATCTGTGAAGAGTGCAGAGATGAGAGAGTGAGATCTCAGGTTTGAGGGAGAACTATGAGAAAGAGTATAATCTGATCGCATGAAATAGAGACTGACTTGGGAGAAGGAGAGTAACCTTCGTCCCTATCTATGATTGAGTCAGGAGAAGGAGAGTAACCTTCATCCCTAACTATTTTTGTGCTAGGAGAAGGAGAAGGAGAGTAACTATTTCTATGCTGGAAGGTTGTCAAGCTGTAAAAGCATGAAAAATGGCTATTGTTGAGCCATGAGAGCCCGTGGTAAGCCATGATCGCCTAGAATATGTTGTGTTGAGGTAACACAAGATGGAGGGATGCCTCAGCAGAGCAAGTCTGAGGGACGCCTCGACTCTAACACTCGATAGAGTCTCTGGAATTATTTTTGTGCGAGAAAACCTTGGCAAGGAAAGATGGATCACCCAAGGGACTGTATAGTGGAGAAGGGGATGCCTGAGCCTGGGCCTGGAGAGTGAGTGACTACAAGGAAGAGGAGACCTTGATAGTTCTTGTAAACTATTGATTGGGATCATGCATACAATGGGTAGTTCTTCCTATGCGAGAAAACCTTGGCAAGGCAAGATGGATCACCCGAGGGATTGTATAGCAGAGAAGGGGATGCATGAGCCTGGGCTTGGAGGGTGAGTGACTGCAAGGAAGATGAAACCTTGATAGTTCTTGTAAAATATTGATTGAGATCATGCACCCAATGGGTATGTCAAGGAAAAACAATGAGCATGGATAACAAAACAACCATGTGGATACAAATCCACAAACTGCGCAGATAAATATTGTGATAAGATTATGAAATTTTCCTAGAATGCCTTATGAAATGTTTTCAAATAAGACTATGATTAATGTGCTTGTTGTCCAGGAATGATTGAAAGTAGGTGACCAAGATTAAAGGTATGAAAAAGGACCTCACTGAGGAAGAAGGATCAAGATTTCTGAAACAACTGAATGAGAAAGGCATGACAAGCCTTTTTAAGAAAGAACACCGAGGGCGATGTTCCTTTAAGGGGGATGGAATTGTAACACCCATGTTTCCCCCAGCATATAATTAATCATAAAATAGGTTTACCATGCTAAGGCATGTGGACAATGTAAATGTATTATTGTTAAACTACCCATAACTAACTGTTGGGGGGTGGAGCCTTGAAGTACAAGCCATGATATCTCGAGAGGAAAGAAATTCGTTAATGAAGAAAGGACTAGTGGTTGAATCATCAACCACCCCAATGAATGGAAGCATGGTCTAGCTGCATGATGTCATCTCGAAGAACCACAGAGACCTGCAGACCCGAGCTTCCTTCTGACAAAAGGAACAAGATAGGCCGAAAAACCTTCCAGAGGAGGGAAGGTAAGATACATATAGAGACACAACAAGAGAGGAGACATGGGGGATGAGATCACAAGACCATAAGGGAGATGTGTGGACCCAAAGGAAGTGTTGAGAACATGGCCTAAAGGACCCGAACACGAGCTTGATGCTGAGGAAGCATTTGATAAACCTCACAAGGTCATTGTGACAGAGAGAGTTTCTCTGAGAGATGGCGTAAATTCCCTAGTGATATCATGGCTTGGCACGGGGGTGGACAGAGTGATAAGAATGAATTCCTCTGAGCCTATGGTTGGGTGGAAAGGTGCACACCCACAGTTAGTTAGTTGGATGCAACTTGTAATAGATAAGTATTCTCATACTCTGTGAAATTGAGTTGTAATTGTGTAAATATATTGTGAATGATCCAAGGATGGATATGTTTGCTTAATGATTTATATTGTATCCCTTTTGGTTTCTGCTTGATTGTGTAATTAGGAAAGTAAGAAATTATATGGATTGTACATGTTTTGTATTCGTAAATTCTTATGCCTTGTGGTGTCTTAAGTTAGATCCACGAACTGTGAGTTCGTCGACCTTGGGCACAGTTTCACATACGCATGTCGACACTCATAGTTTCTCTGAGTCCCTTGGAGGAGGGATTTTGTTAAATCTTGGGAGAGATGGTTCACATATGCATAGGATCTCTGTGAGGTAGGAAGAGACCGAGAACCACTTAAGTTATAGAGTTAAGGGATGAGTGTAAGGGCTGCATGGAAGAACCCTTCCAAGTGTTAAGTTTAGGAGGAAGAGTGCAAAGCTCTTAAACCTTTCAAAGCTAACAAAGTTGAGGAAGAGTAATGAGGTTGAATTATCGAAAGAGAAGGCTCCTTTGGTTGGGAATCATTACAGAGAACAAAGATGAAATTAGTGGACATGATAGTTCACAGCCCACAATCAACCCACATCGTTGATCTCACTAGGAATGGAATATCAATGACTAGGATTAGACTAGAGTCGAGAGAGCACTACCCAGATTGTGGAGATTGGACCCCACAATCACTGTGAATCGTCGATCTATGAATGAAGATCAAGGGTGGGGAACCATTGTGGAGCACGGAGGTGAAATTAGCGGATGCACTATTTCACAGCCCATTATTCACCAACGCGTTTGATCTAATCGGTTTGGAAGATCAACGATTGTGGTTAGATCGATTTGGGTGAGTACTTTCTATATTACAGAGGTTGAGCTCTCTGACAAAGAGCACGCATGTTGGGGCCCCGCAATCATGGTGAACCATCAAATCTGAGCACAAAAGGGATGATAGTCGATCGATCTAAGATAAAGTGTACGAGTTTTAACCTTTGCGTTCCTAGGAGGATTGACTTTCCAAAGTCCTAAAGTCCTGAAGTGATTTGGGACTATCCCTCGCCAAGAGGGATAGGTGGCATAAGTCTATGGACTCTGGGTAAAGAACTGAAGTAGGTCCTGGTCGTTGATCGCTCAGAGAAGTATGTGTCAATATATCGAAGTCTCCGGGTGAATGCACTTCGGAAGAAATGAGGGTGTAGAAGCTTGGAACTACTGAAGCTCAAAGTGCCAGAGTTCACCTTGACCATTGATAGTAGGATATGCATGTACGAAGATCTGACACTCTGAGACGATTTCACTCTAGAGGTTTGTGTTGGTGAGTACATGAGACTCCTGAATTCAGAAGCCCTGAAGTGATCTGAATCCATTGATTTGTGGGAGACATGCGTCGATAGATCATTAATTCCAGGTAAAATCCTTTCGAGAGAAAGTGAGCATGAAAAGGTAGAAACTCCTGAATGTCAAAATCCCAAAGAAAACCAAGATCGTTGATCAGGAAGGATGCATGGCACACAATCTATGATTCTAGAAGAATGTACTTTGGGAGGACGGATTGTTGGAGCGTTCGGATCACCCGAACATCAAAGTTTCGAAGTGAGTTGGGACCGTTCATCGCCAAGAAGGGCATGTGGAGAAAGATCATTAACTCTGGGAGAATGTGAAGAAGAAGAGTTTGAAATCGTCGAATCGTGAACAACCGAAACAGTCTAGAGTCATTGATTTGCAAAGAGGACACATGTCATCAGATCGTGGACTCCGAGTAAAACGTTCCAGGAGAAATGGAGCATGAGGAAAACTAATATTTGAGACCTTTGAAAGCCAAAGTCTCAAAGCAAACAAGAGTCTTCAATTTGAAGGTGGACACACAATGCCAAATCCAGAACTCCGGAGGAAAGTGGAAGGGGAAAATGCCTAAGTCCTAGAGGATAATCTCAACCGTTCATCGACAAGGGAATTGAGGGGCATTTGATCTGGTTGAAATGGCCAAAGTTCCGAAGTGAAAACAGAGCCACTGATTGAGGAGGATGCATGGTAGATGATCAGTTATTTCATAGAAATTGCTCCAGAAGAAAGCAAAGGTTTGAGAATTGAGGTTTCCGAATCCCAAAGGGAGGAATCAATCACAACCATTGATTGAAAGGGAAAGGTGTCAGTAGATATTCCACTTCGGAAGATTTCCATGTGGAGAAAAGAGAGGATTGATAACAAAAACTCTTGAAGGTCGACCTTGTTGTTCCAGAGTCTGTACTTAAGGCTAGAAAGTACAGGGTCTAGGCATCTGAAAGTGGTCTGAAAGATAAAATGGGGGGAGGATCAACCTTTGGTAAAGGAAGCTAAGGATGATTTCCAAGTTGCCTCTGTCTTTCTTCCAAAAGTTCCTGGATGCTTATATCCCGTTCAATGGCGGCCCATGAACGTTCGAGTTCTACCCGGGTGGTGGTTGTTTTAAGTATTGGTGTCGAAAAGGTTCAAAGCGATGGTGATTTGATATGACAAGCCGGGTTCAATATTAGGCTATTTGGCAACGGGAAAAGTCATAGAGGAACAAGGAAATTTAAAGGAAAGTTTGAGGTCTAGGATGTTGCCTCAATTTTTATATCGTATAAAGAGTGCTCTTGAATCCAAAATCACAGAAAGAAAGAAAACCAAAGGAATTTTCCCGTAACTGAGTTAACATTTAATAAATCATGTGCTAAATGTGAGAAAACATTGAGTTGTCTATAATGCAAGCCTCCTATCAAGGGAGAATCTCACCCTGTAAACAGAAGAAGAAAAAGACAAAAAGAAATCTAACGAAGCATAAAATATAAAGATCTAGAAAATTCACAAGACTTGTACCTGTTGATAGTCGATACAGAGGAAAAACTGCAAATGCTTAGATGAATAAAAGTTGATCACCACAGTAGAGGTTATACTAAATTGCAGTGAATCATTCATCAAACATATATATGCGAAATGAAATTGAATGTAAGATAACAGAGGAAACAAACTCATAACTCAGTCTTGACAGAATCAGGAATCTTCGGATTGCTTTGTATTAATTTTCCTAAGGAAAAGTCTCTATTACAATTGGCCAAAAAAGGTCCAGCCTGGTTTCCTTCTTCAAAATGCCTCCTTATAGAAACTTCTGAACATTTGAATTTCAATCATTCCTGAAATTTTCGGTTACAAAATGGAAAGTTCAAGCGTTTCGCTTCTTTGCCTTTGTCATCTTTCATGCGGGTGGAGCACCTTCCTTTCTTTACTCCTCGGGTTCCAAAAATAGAACAGGCAGACACTTGTCATTATTTGTTACCGGAACCCTATCCTTTCACCTGCTTGGTCAAGTGACGCACCTCTCCGCCAATTGGGCTATCAACTTGGAAACCTCTGCTTGGTTGGTTGCCTCAAAAGTGTAACAATCCTTTGCTAACTGTGGCAACCTTCCTCCCACTTGTCGGTCTTCTGCAATGATAGAACATAACTGTATACTTGGTTTTATTAACCATTTATCCACTTGGACTATATCAGTCTGGCTAATCTGTGATATTTCAGCCCGCTCTCTTTCCTCGTTCTCCTTGATATTGAGCAGGTTATTGGCTATATCGATCTGGCCCAGTGTCCCAACACTTCTTTCATTATCAAGACTCAACAAACTTTCATCTATCAAGCCGAAGGTTTCTTCATAAAAATTTCTTACCTCTTTAGCTCGTTCTCTTCTTTCTGATATGTTTCGCTCCCACGCCTTCAACAAGATGTTACCTTTGGTTTGCTCTGGGATGGAGTGCTTGGAACTAGTGCCTATTTCCTTTTTCTCCGTTTCTATAACAGCCTCTTGGAAAGTGAACCAAGCCACAATGGATTCTCTTTCTCTCAAAGAGATGTCCTCTAGTACTTGATCAATAATCTAACAGTGGTTTTGAATGGCTTCCACTTTAGCAAGTAAATCTTGTTGAGCTACCAACACTCTTTTCCGAATCTCAATGGCTTGGGATTGGAATATCCTGATATTTATAACCTGGCTCTCGATGAAATCTAATTTTGCCTATAACTACCCTATCAATTATTCTTGTTGGCTTACCTGTGACTGACTGGTCTCAACTGATTGCTATGTTTTCTCAAGATCAGATTTGAGCCGATCAATTTCCTTTTGATCGGTTGTTCTGGCTTGCTCTAGACCTGTGTTCACATGATCTCTGGCAGTTGCCTCTATTGTAGCCAACTTAGCCTCCAAAGTTCTAATTAAGAATTTCTTTCTCTTTAATTGTTCTTTCAGAGATCCGACAAAGTATTGGTTGGCTGTAGCGAAAGCCCCCAACTTCCCTACTATCTGAGTTGTGAATTCCTCCTTTTTCATGGATTTTCCATCGTCTAGGATTTTAAATTTTTGGCTACCGTGCCCGCTTCTCGATAAAGTGCTTGCTTCACAATGGCCTTTCTCTTCTTATCGAAGAAAAATTCATTCGGAGGCAACTCTTCTACAGTAATGGGCGTCAGTTCTTCGCTGAAAATCCATCCCTCGCTGGGGATCCCCTTCGTGGACTGTAGGGGAGTGACAAAAATGATGGGACCGCTGATTTTCTTGGATAATTTCCCCAGGGTAATGAACGAAGTTGGCTTGCTTGAAGGGTTGGGATCTTGGCTTCCTATTTCGAGTTCCCGGTTTCCTTTTTCTTTTTCTGATTTTCCTCCTAGTCAGGTCCTGAATATTTGGAGCCCTTGGCTTCCATTTGTTGTATATTTGTTGTCGGTGGGTTCTTACCCTGTAATACTGGTGAAAGGAAGCTCTGCTGGTGTTCCTAAAATTTGAAGAAATCAGCCATATCCTCGGGCGACAGGGCTTGAATCCAGCTCAGGACCTTGGCATAGAATCTCACCCCTCGGAAGATGTCATCATGAGTCGAATGTTCGTATCTTTTTAAGCCACAATTCGCCAGGTGATTGCCCACGACCTTGTGTGGCTCATGTTTCTTAAAATCGATGTTGACCAATTTAATATCCTCCAAGGCCACAGCCTCGGCTTTGGTGTGTCATAAATCTAATAAAGAATATGTATTAAAATGAATGGGGAAGGGCGACCATACCTTCTTCGAAAAACCCTTGAGCTCTTTTCTTATGCCACCGATCATGGTTTGCCTGGCAATTTAGTGAAAAACCATCCTATCCGGTACAAATAGTGGTAGAGCATAGGGGGGAATAGAGGAGCTGAAAACCCTGATGTATGAAAAATCTACTTCTACATACCAGTCAGCCACACTACTCAAGTTGGTGGTGATGCTATCCAAAATCCTGGGTGGTGGGTTACCGAAGATGGAGACATGCATTGGTACTATTACCCAATTGAAAATATCATATATGAATTATGTGGCCTTATCCTCCCAAAGTTTTGAGTGATAGACATGGATAGGCTCAGCATCAGATGGAGTCCAACTCCAACTCATTAGAGGGAAAGGCATCATGAAACAAATAGCGTCCATGATGTAGGTGAACATGAAAAATGAGGTGGCTTTCCCATTCGCCTTCTGCGCTCGATATTCAGTAATCTGACTAGTTAGACTGTCTGACAATAGCTTACCCCAGTCGAAGGAAAAACCTTTAGCGACTGTATAAATCAGAGGCACCCACAGGAGGAAAAAGTGTGCGGTGTCCTCCTTCCCATACAACTTGCAGGTCATCATTACTATATACCTGAATTGCGGTTCTTAGGAAGAAATCAAATAAATTTCGTTACCATCCGCCCTGAATTTTGCAGGGTGCGAGACCCAATCTTTGATTAGATCAGACAAGTTTCTGTCATATTGCTGGCATTCCTTCCACTTGAAATCTTCCAGAAACTCAGCATTGTGTGCGAAGTTCAGCGTAGGTGACAGTTGATACATTGCTTGCAAATGTTATGGTCGAAAATTTCCATTCGTCACCTTCTTCTCGCTGATAATAGTCCTGGTCGGGATATCCACATGGTCTAGCGCCCATATGATCATATCATAATAGGGAAGGAGTCGTGGCCTTGCCGCTATTTTGTGCATCTCTGCTTGAACAACGATTTTGTATTTGGTGGCCAAATCGTTGTTCTCATTATCACTGGAATCGTCTAAGTAATCCACCAATTCGGACTGAGGAATGTTGGAGACGTACGAACAGGTTTTGACAGTATCAATACTTCAGGGTGAAGTATCGTAAATAGTATCTGAGCCTTTCCCTGAACTCTCAACAATCGCCTTGGACGCTTTTTGTGGAGCCATGATAGAGGACTTTGTACTTAGCTCTCCTGTAGTAAAGATGTAGATACAGACATAGGTTAGCCCGATGAAAAAGCTTCTTTGCGCAAAATAGAAATGAAATTTGAAATAATGAAAGAAATAACTCCTTTATCTTAGCCATTTAAAACCCTGGTATCGTTGTGAACAGAACGGTCAAATCGTTAAATGGAATATTTAGCAGTAAAAGCAATATCCTTATCTGTCACTTTGTCGTATTTCAAATAAATGCCATAACTTTTTGACAAGTCGCAAAAATTAGCGCAAAGACATTTAAAATTACTCCATAGACAATGCGTATTAAATTTGTATTAATGCATTGATTGATCTAGATTAGCTCCTTTAATTAGGTTTGTTTTAGTCTTTAATCTCCTTTTCAACGTTTGTCGTATCGGGAAAAAACACCCCTTCCCTTTGAGCCCCCAAAACCTGAAATCGCAATGATGCGATTTAGTTTAAAAAATGTAATCTGCATTAAGTGCTTAATTAATACATGCTTAAAGAATATCGTGACTTCACAACTCGGGGCTACGAAGGTATAGTTCTTTGGAAGAGTGATTGTCAAGTCGCGAAACCCTGACAGTGTTTGACTATGGTTTAAAGCGACTTACCCCTGACACTAACCCGGGTGACTTTTGAAACCGTCTCGCGACTTCGCATATCGGAGTTTGGAAACCTTGCAACTTGTAACTCCCAAAGCGTGAAAGCACGAGGTAAAGAAAAGTGATAGACTTTCTTAATGGTTAGGCGATGATGATTTAGGACTATAACGGCTATCGCCACTTCGCATGTCGGGGTAAATTTTTTATTGCAAGAATTATATTTCAACCATTTGTAAAAGGTGGCTCCAACATAGGCTCCAACTAGGGATCTCGTCTTCCTACGAGATGGGAAGAACAGTAGACCACATGCCTATATTGGGTAAATGGAGTCAAATGCTTCTTTTTGCGGAACTTTCTTAGGAAGGGGATACAGAGGGAAAACGATATTTTGTCTTTACTTCTGAAAAGATTTTCAAAAATCGCATGTGTTTGTAAACTCAGCTGCAACCCCTTTCATGACCTTCTCCTTCTCGTTACTAAATTCAGGTTAGCTTTAAGATAATCAAAAAAATCCTAGGAAATCCAACAGATCTTGTGGCTTTTGGCTTACATCAAACGAAGTAAATTTCATGCTTTTAATCAGGGAGCCCTGTCTGAACTTGGGATGCAAATTCAGCTTCGAAAAGGATTGTAACCAGAGTAAGTGAAATTTACGTATGACAGCCTTATAGATATCTCAGATATTTCTTCACTACCAGTGAGCCTATTCAGTACCCCAGTGAAGTTATCTGTCCTTTTTTACTGAATCTCTTTTCAACACTTCGAATCATAATTATGCATTTAAATGTTGAGACGAGGGCAATCATTTATGAATTTCCTTTCATCGTCTTCTTGGACTAGATGGGGGAAATCAAATATAAATTTCCTTTCACCATCTGTCTTATATTTTACTTTTTTGAATACGAAGTGGGGGCAATCAGTTTTACCAAGTATACCAAGGATGATATCTGTGTAAAATTTGTAGTGGAGGTCTGTCAACTTGCTTTGATTGCTCCGGACCAACCTTCTCTTAACTTTCAAAACACCTTAGCCCGCAGGGAAAATGGGAAGGATTACTTCTAGGGACCTTCCTTCGAGCAAGCCTCAATCCTTAGAAAACTGTTAAACAACCTACGAGAGTCAAGATCATCCTTTGCATAACTTTTTTTAGTTGGAGAGTGAGGAGTTATGAGGACTGGCTTACCCTTTAAGATCTGTTTTCTAGCTTCCAAAGCTAAAACATAATCGCTTCTCCCTCTGTGGGAAACCCGGAAAGATGCTTGGTTTTTTAAAAAGGTAAAATCAAGGGTAGAAAGGGGCGACGGAGAAAGGTTTGGAAATCGAAAAATAGGGGTCATGGATTAAACCCGACTCTTGGAACCCTTTCTCGGAGACGCTTTACTCTCTCTACTCAATTTAATTGCCTCTTATCTTTATCAAGGTGAAACTCTTAGGACCCAGAGTGAGAACTTGTTCTTTTAATGATATATCACACCTATGAAACCGTCACAGCACTTAGATACCTTCGTTTGAAATATAGACTTGTCTGGAATTCATACCTTTGCCTTACCATTTTCGTTCTCTTTTGAAATAATGGAAAATCTTTTCTATCACCTATTTTCGACGAATTTATCTTCCGATACATGACTGTTTGTTTTCTCCTTTCGCTCGTTTTGGCTGCAAGCCAGGATCCTGTAAGGGAACAACATGAAGAGTATCAAGGCTTTAGAAGAACTGAATGCATCGAAAATTTTGTATCCCTACTTCTAGAAAAAACACTAACCTATTTTATTTTTGATGAAAGTAGACTTACCAAAGAAAATTATGAAATAAAAAGAAAATACACACTGGTATATACAGTGGAAATTTTGGAAACTATTTATTGCATATAGTGTTTTAAATAACGCCCGTTGACCGGGGCATTGAGGATCTTACCATCCAAATTCTCTAACAGAAACGAATTTTTTCCTTCAGGAGCTGTGACCTTGAATGGTCTGTACTAGATGTGATCAAATTTACCATGTTTTTCTGAGTCTTCCTTCCTAGCATCCCATTTTAAAACCAAATCTCTGGGGCGAAATTCTCTATCTTTGGCCTTACGATCTAATAACGCTTTCATGTTGTCCTAGTATTTCTGCACCCTTTCGTCCACTTCGGCCCTGTGTTGTTGGACTTCAATCAGCTAGTTTATTCTTCTTGTGACATGATTTGGTTCTTCTTTCTCATCTTGCCAAAGTTTCATTATGGGGAGTGCTATATTTATAGGTAATACTACGTCGGTCCCATACACCATTTGGAAAGAAGAAGTGCCGATAGACTTTTTGTGCTATCCGATTTTCCCACAAGGCGTATTTCAAATGCACATGCCAGGATTTTTTGTTTTCGCTCAACACTTTCTTAATTATATTGATTAGGCTCTTGTTTGAAGACTTGGATATCCCATTTCCCTGAGGGTAATATGTCATGGAATGACCATGCACGATATTGTACTTTTGGCAAAAGCTGGCCATAGCCATAGATTTAAATGTCTAGGTGTTATCTGTGACTATCTTTTGGGGGCAGCCGAATCTAGAAAAAATGTTCTCTTCTAGGAAATCTATTACCAGATAATCCATTGCCCTTCTAGTTGGGATAGCATCCACCCACTTGGTGAAGTAGTCTGTAGCAATCAGGATCCATCTATGTTGAGCGCTAGAATGAGGGTTAATTTTTCCTATAAAATCTAGTCCCCATTGCTGAAAAGGGGCTTTCGTTTTGACTAGAACCAACGGTAGCACTGGGAGTTTATGTTTGCCTGCGAACAATTGGCAAGGGTTACAGGCTCTGACTTTGGTATTGACGCCTGAGAAAAGTTTGGGCCAATAATATCCTTCCCTTATGATCTTATAATTCGTTTCCCTCCAAGCGTGATGTCCTCCACACACTCCTTCATGAAATTGGCTTATGACCTTCTCTGTTTCTAATTCAACTAAACAAACCCACAGGGAGCCAAGTGGGTCCTTCCAATACAATTGGCTTTTGGACATACAGTACTTGACCACATGCAACTTCAGCGTTCTGGCTTTAGATGGGGATAAGTCACTCAGGCACTCCAAGGTCAGCAGGTAGGACACTATGTCTTTGTACCAATCTGATGAAGCAAAATTCTCTTCGATTCTGATTCCAGTTGTTTTTTCATCGAGCTCATTCATTTCCACAAACTCTTCACATCCCTGTAGGCCATTTATTCTGAAGGCTCTGAAATTTGATTCAGCTAAGAGTTTATCCAAACCTTGTCCCTTTACTAGTCTTGTTGGTTTTATCTCTAGATCGAATTCTTGAATTTTGGAAGGCCACCGTCCTCTTTTGCTATCACTGTCATACTGAACCAAAATGTCTTTTACGGAGCTGGTAGGCACGTATGAAATTACCTTGGAATGCAGCATGTAGGTTATGAAAGCCTTTAACGCCTTCACCATAGCATATGCTTTTTTTTCCATTATATCGTATCTGAGTTCAGTGTCTCTAATACTTTTTCTAAAAAAGGATATCGGTTGCTCGAAACCTTCTTCATATTTTTGGAGGAGTACCGCGGCAAGTGTGTGTTCGGAGGTGAATGAGAAAATAAGAAAATCCTTTAGATAATCAGGGCTTGCCAGTATGGGTGCCTCACTTATAACCTTCTTGATGTGAGCAAATGATGCTTTGGCTTCTACTGTCCATTTCACTTCGTTGTTTTTCTTTAGCATATCTGTGATCAACTTCACGATTTCAGCAAAGTTTGGGATAAATCTCCTCAAAAAAATTATTTTTCCTAAGAATGACTGAATATATTTTACATTCCTAGGGATATTTATTGTGTCTATAGCTTCAACTCTTTTAGGATCAATTTTAAGTCCATCTCGAGACACAATATGGCCCAAGAGTTTACCTTCTTGCATAGCAAAGTGAGACTTTTTGGGGTTTAAAGACAAACCAAACCTGCAACATTTCTCAAATGTCTACTTGAGATGTATCAGATGATCTTCATCAGATTTAGAAAAAATAGTTAGATCATCAAGATAGATAACCACAAATGTGTCCCTTTCGCCGATGAAAGTGATATCCATAGCACGTTGGAAAGTAGCATCTGCATTCATTAAACCAAAAGGCATCTTTTCATACATAAATGTACCCCAAGGGGTGGTGAAGGCTATTTTTTCTTTATCGTCCTCATTGACAGCAATTTGATTGTACCCAGAAAACCCCTCGATCATTGACATCCTATTGGTCCCAACTACTTTTTCTAAAATGTGATCCATTTTGGGTAGGGGGTAATTATCTTTGAGGGAGGATTTATTTAGATTTCTAAAATCAACACACAATCTGATCTCCCCACTTTTCTTTCTGACCAGGACCAGGTTTGCTACCCAGTTGGAGTATCTTAGTGGTATGATTATTTTTGCGTCTAGGAGATTTTTGACTTCCCTTTCGACCATGGGTAATAAAATAGGATTGATTTGTCTGAGTTTTTGTCTAAAGGATTTGACGCTAGGCTTTAGGGGTATCTTATGTTCAATCACAGTGGTGTCATAGGTCTTCAGCTCTTCGTATGACCAAGTGAAAACATCTTTATATCGCCCGAGTAAGTCTTTATACTTGCTTTTTACCTCAGGAGGGAGGTACTTTGATATTTTTACTATCCTAGACCCCTCTTTGGTCCCTATGTCGCAGTCTTAAACCTCTTCTAGTTGGGGTTGCAAAGCAAATTTTAGGGGCATATCATTTTGGTTGAACAATCTCTCCAGAGGGATCAGTCCCTTTGGAATCTGATTGTTCTTTAGAACCAACATGTGATGATTATCAATTTTCTCTTGGAACTCCTAAGGCTCCTCTCCCTCTTGCATAATCCAGGCATGATATTTTTGGTTCTCCTCGTCAATGTGGGTTTCGGAGAAATCACCCACCATTTCTAGGAACTTTCTGATCTTTTCATCATCCTCGAAGACCTATCAGTGTTGTATGTTGTTAGGTATGGATGGTCTGTGCCTTACCTCTATGTGGTACTTTAATTTGAAAGCGATAGGGGGTAAGAAAGTTGAAGCCGCTTTGGCCAATGAATCGGCCTGCTGGTTTTTGGCGCATGGGATGAAATGAACATTTATCGATTGAAAGAAATTTTCCATTAAATCCCAGGCACAATTCCTGTAAGATCTCAATATTGGGTGTTTGGCCTGGTATTGTTGGTTTATCTGTTTCACTATCAACTCTACATCTCTGTATACTTCCAGGTTCTTTATGTCTAGCTTCCTGGTAGCTTCCAACCCTATGAGTAAGGCCTCATACTCACATACATTATTGGTACAGACTATATCCCACTGAAGCCTGTAAGAGAAAGGAATAACAAATTCATTTTGAGGTGCTACAAACAGTACTCTTGCACCTTCTCCTTCATATGACATGGCACTGTCAAAAAACATTTTCCAAATTCCAGTGCTATACAAATTTTTGTCTATCTGTCCTGATTTTTTTTCATCTATGTAATTCTCTTCTGTACAGCTATTTACACCATCATCAAAAGACAAAATACAATTTCCTAGATCTTGATTGGCAACATAAACAGGAAAATTGTTAGGACTCTATGGGTCGCTCACTGTATATGCTAGCCTCGTTTCCCTGTAGAGCCAAGTAAATTGTCCACCAAACACAGGAATCATGGCATAGGTCATGTCTAGTTCAAGAGACCCCCCAAGTTTGTCTCCCCATGACCTAGATAGCAGTAAACCATACTTCGGAGGTATATCGACGATAACTACATCCATCAGGACGCTTTTCACTGGGACCTATGCCAGGGTAACTACTAAATCTTTTATCATACCCATGCACTTAACTTTTATTGAATCAAAAGAGTAGAGATATCCACAAGTCCTGGTGATCTCGAGGCCTAGTCTGTCCATAATAGACTTGGGAATCACATTATGCGAGGCCTCGGAGTCTAGCATGCAGTTATGCAGCAGTTGATCATGCACATTCAGGGTAATATAGAAGGGGGAGACATTGTCTCTGGCACCCTCAAAATTTGGAGTAAAAGTGATATTAGGCTTATCATCTTCCAAGTTATCACGTCAGAGTGACTTTCTAGATCTGAAAAACCTATCATTTTGGTTATCTGCTTTCGATACACAGGATTTTTTTCTAATTCGACTAGGGGGATCGGTATTTTGATCTTATTTATCTCATTTTCAAGGATGAAACCTCCACTACCTTTGTCCATTTCTCTGGTAGAAACCTCAAACTCCTTCTTTTCTAACTTATTTGTTTGTGCTGATTTATTTCCGTGAGTTTATCTACCAGTATATGTGTTTCAGCTGTCTTAGTTTCTTTCTCTTGGGTCTCAATCTCCTTTACTTTGGGATTCAGTGAATCTACCTCTTTTGTTTTTCTATTAGGTATTTCGGTCTCTTTTGGGACAGGCTCGTATATTTCTCCTTTGGGGAGAATTTTCTTGGGTTGAGGAGTCGACATAGGTTTGTTTTTAGGCCTTAGATTGTACCTAGGTTGGACCTCAGCTAATATAGAATCGGTTATTTCTTGATCAACAGAAACATCAGTGTTGTTTATGTCAATGTCTTTATTTGACGGTTGTTGTGTTTTTAAGGAATTCTCATAGTCTTCTTTAGTTAAGTAGGGTTGTGTCACCCAAATTTGTCACATCTCACCCAGGTCCTCGAAATCTTGAAAGTCGTTTCCTCCTATAAAATTTTCATTTTTTAAAGGAGTTTGAATTTTTTGGTCTTCATTTTTAATCTGTCTTTGTTGATTTTGAGGATTGGGGTTTCTTCTGAATTCCCTCTTAACGAAAGGATCTACCTTGGATTGATCTAGTTCCATTCTGGAAATATTATTTGATAACTCTTTAATTATCCTAGCCATATCATCCATTTTATCATCTGAGGATCTACTAGGCCCTGAGGGTCCCACTTGCTCCCTAAAACATTTGGTTTCTTGATTTCTCATTTCTACCTTTGCTTTCAATTTGCCAAAAGACATCATGTTAGATTCGATCTCTACGGAATCATCTTGCATTCGAGTCAGGGTAGCCCCTCTCCTTTCTCTCAAAAGAAGTGCAAAATCAGGTTCGAAGGCTCCCGCAAAGGTTACCTTGGATGCAGGTTGGGATGGTTTAACTTCGACTAGGATCTTATTATATAACTTGTTAAATATTTGAATGAATTCCATAATAGTTTCAGAATTCGTTTTTCTTTAAAGACCCAAACTCGGTCAAATAATACAAATGGTCTTTCCTTTCACCCCATTGTCTAAGAAAAGAGTCTTCTAGGGCATCATAGGATAATATTGAACCTGCGGGTAGACTTTGAAACCAGGTTCGTACCTGCCCTTCGAAAGTCTAAATGAACAACCTCGAGTATACATCTTCGTGTTCAAGACCTAGGATATCTATGAACTGATCAAAGAAATTTATATGTTTGGCCACGGTCAAGTCCCCTTCCCTTGTAAATTTAGGTAAGTTTTTCATGTAGTTTTTAGGAAGGTCATGAAGAGGTACAGGCAGGACCAAAGGTGCATATCTCGCAGCTACTTTAGTGAAAACTCTGGGAGGCAGGGGAGGCCCTTGGCCCCCCGCTCCTCCTCCTGGATCCCCTCCACCTCCTCCTAGAGCTGCCCCTCCCCCTCCTAAAACCTTTCCATGTCCTCCTCCAATAGCCGCCATCGGTACTACATGATAGGGAAATGGTGCATTATAAAGAGGGTTCTGGAACACCAAAATCGAATCTTTAGCTTCTTCGAGAGACGAGAAAACTGAAGAAAGGTGAAAAGGGATGCGAGGGCTTGGTTCCTCGGATTTGCAAGAGATGTAATCAGGGGAACCCACGGGCATGGAATCTGAGTATATGGTATACTCTTCGAGACTAGGCGGGGTCGTGAAATCTAACTGAAGGGTCGGTGGGATATTGATCACTGATAAATTTATTGTGGGATTTTCACCTTTATGTACGTCAGAGGTTGTCAGATGGATTTTACTTTTAACTTCAAGGAGAGCTAAAGTTGGGTTGATGGTTTTAGGGGGAGAATTGTACGAAGTTGAAGGTTCAAAAGAACTCTTAGCCTTGGGTTGTAGGTACTTAAGCTGGTAGACTGCAGTGGTCAGCTTAAGGGAAACTTTTGTTTTCAGTATTTTTTCGGGATCGAAAATGGACGTGGTCTATTTACCATCCGGGTTTTGTCTAGTTTTCCTTCGACCGGAAGCCAGCTTACTTAAACGTGGAGTCGACAAGTGAATGATGAAAGTTTATCCTTAGCAAGGTGTTCACCCTTTGTTCATTGTCAGAGGGTAGAAACTAAAAATGTCGATCTCCCAAGGAAAAGGTTTTGTAACTTTGATCCTCGGAAATGGTGCTAGAAGTCTATACATAAGGCTAGAAAGTACAGGGTCTAGGCATCTGAAAGTGGTGTGAAAGATAAAAAGGGGGGAGGATCAACCTTTGGGAAAGGAAGCTAAGGCTGATTTCTAAGTTGCCTCTGTCTTGCTTCCAAAAGTTCTTGGATGCTTATATCCCGTTCAATGGCGGCCCATGAACGTTCGAGTTCTACCCAAGTGGTGGTTGTTTTAATTATGGTGCTGAAAAGGTTCAAAGTGATGGTGGTTTGATCCGACAAGCCAGGTTCAATATTAGGCTATTTGGCAACAGGAACAGTCATAGAGGAACAGGGAAAGTTAAAGGAAAGTTCCAGGTTTAAGATACTGCCTCAATTTTTGGATCGTATAAAGAGTTCTCTTGAATCTGAAATCATAGAAAGAATGCAAACCAAAGGCCTTTTCCCGTAACTGAGTTAACTTTTAATAAATCATGTGTTAAATGTGAGAAAACATTGAGCTATCTATAATGTGAGGCTCTTATCAAGGGAGAATCTCACCCTGTAAACAGAAGAAGAAAAAGACAAGAAGAAATCTGACAAAGCATAAAATATAAAGATCTAGAAAATTCATAGGTCTTGTACGTGTTGATAGCCGATACAAAGGAAAAACTGCAAATGATTAGATGACTAAAAGTTGATCACCACAGTAGAGGTTATTTTAAATTGCAATGAAGCATTCATCAGACATATATATGAGAAATGAAATTGAATGTAAGATAACAGAAGAAACAAACTCGTAAGTCAGTCTTGACAGAATCAGGAATCTTCAGATTGCTTTGTATTAACTTTCCTAAGGAAAAGTCTCTATTACAATCGACTAAAAAAGGTCCAGCCTGGTTTCCTTCTTCAAAATGCCTCTTTATACAAACTTCTAAACATTTGAATTTTAATCGTTCCCGAAATTTTCGGTTACAAAATGGGAAGTTCAAGCGTTTCTCTTCCTTTCCTTTGTCATCTTTCATGCGGGTGGAGCACCTTCCTTTCTTTACTCCTCGGGTTCTTAAAATAGAATAGGGAGACACTTGTCATTATTTGGTACTGGAACCTTGTCCTTTCACCTGCTTGGTGCAAGTGATGCACCTCTCCACCAACTGGGCTATCAACCTGGAAGGCTCTGCTTGGTTGTTTGCCTCAAAAGTGTAACAATCCTTCACTAACTGTGGCAACCTTCCTCCCAATTGTCGGTCTTCGACAATGATAGAACATAATTGTATACTCAGTTTTATTGACCATTTATCCACTTGGACTATATCAGTCTGGTTGATCTGTGATATTTCAGCCCGCTCTCTTTCCTCGTTCTCCTTGATATTGAGCAGGTGCTTGGCTATATCAATCTGGCCCAGTATCCCAGCGCTGCTTTCATTATCGAGACTCAACAAACTTTCATCTATCAAGCCGAAGGTTTCTTCTCAAGAATTTCTTACCTCTTTAGCTTGTTCTCTACTTTTTGATATGTTTCACTCCCACACCTTCAACAATATGTTACCTCTGGTCTTCTCTGGGATGGAAAGCTTGGAACTACTGCCTATTTCCTTTTTCGCTTTGGCTATAAAAACCTCTTGGAAAGCGACCCGAGTTGCCCCGGTTTCTCTTTCTCTCAAAGAGATGTCCTCTAGTACTTGATCAATAATCTGATAGTGGTTTTGAATGGCTTCCACTTTAGCAAGTAAATCTTGCTGAGCTACTGACACTCTTTTTCGAATCTCAATGGCTTGGGATTGGAATATCCCGATATTTATAACCTGTCTCTCGGTGAAATCTAATTTTTCCTGTAACTGCCCTATCAATTCTTCTTACTGTCTTATCTGTGACTGACTGGTCTGAGCTGACTGCTATGTTTTCTCGAGATCAGATTTGAGCCGCTCAATTTCCTTTTGATCATCTATTCTGGCTTGCTATAGACCTATGTTCACCTGATCTTTGGCAGTTGCCTTTGCTATAGCCAACTTAGCCTCCAAATTTCTGATCAAGCAGTTCTTCCGCTTTAATTGTTCTTTCAGGGATCCAACAGAGTATTGGTTGGCTGTAGCGAAAGCCCCCAACATCCCTGCTATCTGAGTTGTGAATTCCTCCTTTTTCATGGCTTTTCCATCAGCTAGGATTTTAAATGTTTTGGCTACCGTGCCCACTTCTCGATAAAGCACTTGCTTCACAATGTCCTTTCTCTTCTTATCGAAGAAAAATTCATTCAGAGGCAACTCTTCTACAATAATGGGCGTCATTTCTTCACCGAAAATCCATCCCTCGTTGGGGATCCCCTTCGTGGACTATACAGGAGTGACATAAACGATGGGACTGTCGATTTGCTTGGATGATTTCCCTGGGGTAATGAACGAAGCTGTCTTTCTTGAATGGTTGGGGATCTCGGCTTCCTGTTTTGGGTTCCCAGATTGCTTTTTCTTTTCCTGATTTTCCTCCTGGTCAGGTCCTGAATCTTTGGAGCCCTTGGATTCCATTTGCTGTATATCTATGGTCAGTGGGTTCTTACCCTGTAAGACTGGTGGAAGGTAGCTCCATCGGTGTTCCTGAAATTTGAAGAAATCGGCCATCTCCTTGGGCGGCAGGGCTTGAATCTGGCTCAGGACATCAGCATAGGATCTTGCCCCTCGAAAGATGTCATCATGAGGCGAATGCTCATGTTTGTATCTTTTTAAGCCACAATTCACCAGGTGATTGCCCACGACCTTGTGTGGGTCATGTTTTTTAAACTCGATGTTGACCAATTTAATATCCTCCAAGGTCGCAGCCTTGGCTTTGGCGTGTCTGAAATATAATGAAGAATATGTATTAAAATGAATGGGGAAGGGTAGACATACCTTCTTCAAAAAAACCTTGAGCTCTTTCTTATGCCACCAATCACAGTTTGCCTGGCGATTTCGAGACAAACCAGCCTATCCGGTACAAATAGTGGTAGAGCATAGGGAGGGAACAGAGGAGCCGAAAACCCTGATGTATGAAAATTCTTCTTCTACATACCAGTCATCCACACTACTCAAGTTGGTGGCGATGCTATCTAAAATCCTAGGTGGTGGATTACCGAAGATGGAGACATGCATCGGTACCATTACCCAATTGAAAATCTCGTATATGAATTGTGTGGCCTTATCCTCCCAAAGTTTTGAGTGATAGACATGGATAGGCTCAGCATCAGATGGAGTCCAGTTCCATCTCATTAGAGGGAAAGGCATCATGAAAAAAATAGTGTCCATGATGTAGGCGGACGTGAAAAACGAGGCATATTTCCCATTCCTCCTCTGTGCTCGATATTCGATAATCCGACTGTTTAGATTGTCTGACAACATCTTGGCTCAGTCGAAGGAAAAAGCTTCAGCGACTGTATGAATCAGAGGCACCCATGGGAGGAAAAAGTGTTTGGTTTCCTCCTTCCCATACAACCTACAAGTCATCATTTCTATATACCTGAATTGCGGTTCTAAGGAAGAAATTGAATAAATTCCATTACCATCTGCCCTGAATTTTGTAGGGTGTGAGACCCAATCTTTGATCAGATCAGACAAGTTTCTGTCGTATTGTTGGCATTCCTTCTACTTGAAATCTTCCATAAACTCTGCATTGTGCACAAATTTTGGCGTAGGTGATAGTTGAAACATTGCCTGCAAATGTTCTAGTCGAAAAGTCCCAATCATCACCTTCTGCTCGCTGATAATAGTCCTGGTCAAGATATCCACATGGTCTAGCGCCCATCTGATCATATCATAATAGGGAAGGAGCCATGGCCTTGCCACTATTTTGTGCATCTTCGCTTGAAAGACAATTTTGTATTTGGTGGCCAAATCGTCCTTCTCGTTACCGCTGGAATCATTTGAATAATCCACCAATTCGGACTAAAGAATGTCGGAGACGTATGACCACGTTTTAACAGTATCAATACTTTGGGTTGAAGTATCGGAAACAGTATCTGAGCCTTGCCTTACACTCTCAGCAATCGCCTTGTACGTTTTTCATGGAGCCATGATAGAGGACTCTGTACTTAGCTCTCCTGTAGTAAAGATGTAGATACAGACAGAAGTTAGCTTGATGAAAAAGCTTCTTTGCAAAAAATAGAAATGAAATTTGAAATAATGAAAGAAAGAACTCCTTTATCTTAGCCATTTAAAACCCCGGTGTCATTGTGAATAGAATGGTCAAATCGTTAAATGGAAGATTTAGCAGTAAAAGCAATATCCTTATCTGTCACTCCGTCGTATTTCAAATAAATGCCATAACTTTTTGACGAGTCACAACGTAAATTAGCGCAAAGGCATTTAAAATTACTCCGTAGACGGTGTGTATTAAATTTGTATTAATGCATTGATTGATCTAGCTTAGCTCCTTTAATTAGGTTTGTTTTATTTTTTAATCTCCTTTTGGGCGTTCGCCATATCGGGAGAAAACACCCCTTCCCTTTGAGCCCCCAAAACCTGAAATCATGATGATGCGATTTAGTTTAAAAAATGTAATCTGCATTAAGTGCTTAATTAATCCATGCTTAAAGAATATCGTGACTTCTTGACTCAGGGCTATGAAGGTATAGTTCTTTGGAAGAGCAATTGTCGAGTCGCGAAACCTCGAAAGTGTTTGACTATGGTTTAAAGCGACTTACCCCTGACACTAACCCGGGTGACTTTTGAAACCGTCTCAACACTTCGCATATCGGAGTTTGGAAACCTTGCAACTTGTAACTCCCAAAGCGCGAAAGCGTGAGGTAAAGAAAAGTGATAGACTTTCTTAATGGTTAGGCGATGATGATTTAGGACTATAACGGCTATCGCCACTTCACATGTTGGGGTAAATTTTTTATTGCAAGAATTATATTTCAACCATTTGTAAAAGGCAGCTCCAACAGACCTCATGGAGAATATCGTGGTCGTAGATCAAAGGGAGACAGGTGGCAGTAGATCCGAAGGTCGGACTTCGAAAGATTTATGAGCGGGAAAAAGATGAGAGTTGAAACCCTCAAATCCTGAAGTCTGAAGTAAATATGGACTGTCAGATCCAGAGGAACACATGGTGACAGATCAGTGAACAATTGAGAAACCCAAATTTCGAAGACCCGAAGGGATCGTAACCATTGATCTGCAGAAGACACGCGTCAGTGGACTGTTAACTTCGGATAAAATCCATTGGGGGAAAACGAGAGTTGAGATTTGATATTTTTGAAGCCCAGAATCCCTAAATGATCGGATTCCTCGGTCTAAGAGGATACGTGGCAGGAGATCTGTCATTGTGGGAGAAGGCGATGTTTGAGAGTTTAGAACTCTGAAACCTGAATAGCGATACAAATCTCATTTGTTAATTTGAAAGGGACAGATCTGAACCGTCAGTTCAGAAGCACCGTTAAGTTCATAAGATCAATGGTCCTGTCACATTGTAGGGACCAAAGGTGCCAAAACTTTAAAAAGTTAAGGGTGGGTCGCAATCTAGACCACGATTTTGGAGAAAGGACACGTGGAGGCTCAAGGAGAATTGTGGGGAGAAAAGTAGTTTGGCTTCAAACCACCCTTGGCCATGCCCACAATCACGTGGTTACGTAAGGCCATCTCCAAATTTCATATCAAGGAAGGGGCTTATCAGAAAAGGATCTAGCACTCAGACACAAATATTTCTCAAGCGTAAAAGGGGAAGGTCGCGGGTACCATTATACATTCACCCGGAAGTCGAAAGGGTCTGCATTTAATTACAGAATGATACCATAAAGGTCTCAAAGAGTCGTTTGGCTTCATAATCAGATATCCTTGACTAGGAGGTCAGACTGGTTCCCCGACTTTCTGAATTAGAAACCATGGATGGAGAATCTATCCTTTAAGAAAAGCAAAAGAAATTATGCCTCGTCGTGGGTGTGTTACATACTCATCATCTTGTGAATGAGCGCAGCCGTCACATCTCTTCTCAGAGATAATCTACCACCATTCTAGTGAGTCTTTCACTCTATATTTTTACAGTCTCTATACATTTATTTCATTAATAGAAATCATGTATTACTATATTTCTCTGTTTCTGGTAATATTTATGTGCACTTAATTGTAGTATCTCTACTTTCATTTCATTCCAAAAATAATATGGATCATCTTTTTCATAATCGATGAACTCATGATCCATTTTTGGCATCATATGGCACACTTTGTCGAGGCCATGCCACATAGAAACAAATCTTTGTGATCGAATATACTCATTTTGAGTGATTTCATTTGCTACGGAAACTCCGTTGTGATGCCCATAAAGGCATGAAGGAAGTACAAAACATAAATATTTGGTATAATGGGAAGCATAGAATTCAGTGGCAAGTTTTGAAAAACAAAACCAAGGTGGAAAAGGGTCAAGACTGGAAATTCTATTGGATGCCCCAAGTCTTGGATTAAAACTCATCATGCTAGATCATGTCAGTTATAAAAAGATGATCAATGGATCACCTCATCCTTTGGATTATATATGGAAGCCATGAAATCCAAGATGGCCTTATCTGAAGGAAACACAGTATTTATGAAATCATGTGAACTCAGAGAGTCAACAACCCCCTATGGGTGGAGAAGAATGATCACACTCCATATGAGAATGGAGGTTTTGATCAACATCAATGGATGTTGATGGGATTGATGTATCAAAAATATTTATTGTGGTGAGCAGCATGGAAGCTCCATATGATTCAACATCCTTGTGATTAGGACCACCCAAGGATCTACAGACCCGAGGGATCCATTGGTAAATGAATAAATCGTGTTGATAGGATCAATGTTGTCAACATGAGGTGGTGGGGGAAGAGGGAATGTTCCTATGAGTGAATAATCTGCAAACATCCCCACACCCACACTCATATGAGATTGTTGGGTACCAATGACAAAGGGTACATTAAACCTCAAATTGGATCCAATGTCTTGGGTCCAAAACATGAGTTGATCGATCGTCACTATTTTCCCTTGATGAGGGAAGCGTAAGACCCTAAATACTGATGAAACAACTTCAGTCATCTTGTAGAACCAAGTGTGCCTGAGTAACAATTTGTACTTAAGAGGTGCATCTACAACCTACAAAACAACATAGACAGTCTTGCCACCTAACTGGATGGGTAAGGCCATGATTATCCCATGGGGATGGAACATATGCCCATTGAATTCTTTCAAAAATGTTACATAAGTGTCAAGCTTAGGTGAGCCAAAGGATTCAAACAAGACATAGACATGATACAAGTCGAAGCTCCTTCTTCTATCATAGTACGAAGAATATTTTTTCCCATCGTTCTCACTTTTCTATAGAAAGTGATTTGATGGGAAATCCTATGATAAACCCAATTAGAATAAAAGGTTATCAAACTTGACTCTAAGGGATAAACCTCGCCTATGGTAGAAAACAAGGCTTTCCATTTCATTAGGAAGATTTGGAGAATTTCGAGTGTAGACATGGCACAGGGTGCCTGGGCCAAGTCTTCGACAATACTATAGTTGTGGCTGGCCCATGTATTCAGGTTGTGTGTATTTCATTGAAGAACACACTTCAGGGGGAGAAGCTGTGTGTCAAAAGAAGGATTCTCGATATAAAGAGGACCACTAGGCTATGAAGAAGAAGTTGGCTCATGAATAATAGGAGTAGGCTTGGAATTTTCATAGTTCTTGGCTTGTCTCTACAAGTTAATCATCTGGTCACATAGGAAAAATGTGGCATTTGAGGAATACCCCTCATGTTGAAGGGTACTTGCCATGCCCCTTTGTGGGAGGGAAGGATTTGTCACAACCATATGTTTATATTGGGGGGGGGAAAGCATGAGTTAGGACAACGAGCTACTGGAGGCCCCTTTGTTGAGCCATATATTGATGAATCTCATCCTTCCTGGGACATTGATGAGTAGGGTGGTCCTCCCCACAAATCATGCAGGGGAACTGACTCTTGTTTTTCTCTTTTGCACCCCCTCTGATTGTTTTAAGTGGGAGAGGTCACTTGCTCAATGTTGTAATTTTTCTTTTTATTCCTCTTCTTCTTTCCTCCAGGTTGTTGAGGATTCTTTGGTTGCATGGATTGCACCGAATTCACCTTGGAGGTCTGAGTAGGGAGCATTTCATTTTGTGGATTAGAGTCAAAAGTGGAGGGGTGTGACGAGATAGACATGTGACCCATCTAGTCAATTAACTAGCCCAAAAAGGCATGGGAAACAAAACCCACCACACAATCAACATGGGGTCCTAGGGTTGGCTTCTTAGGATTTTCCAATGGCCTAGGAGCATGCAAGATAAGATCATAAAGAGTGCTCGACTGTGAGTAAATAAAATCCAAGTGTTGGGAATGCATAATGGATTATTCTTTAGTAGTTTCCCCGACCATAGCAACATCTTTGGAAATGGGCGGTAAGAGGGACTTAATGAACCACTCCATTAGGAGTTTGTTAGGAATTTGGGTCTTGATCATCCTACGTCTTCACCTCAACTCATGTATATTATTAAAAATGTGAGTGGCAGTATCTTGTCATAAATATTTAAAGAGCTTAATGTCATGCCTCCAATTTGACACCATTTGCATTGCCAGATGACTCTTTTAACTTGACAAAACCAACCCTTTTTCCCATGATTTTCACTCCTTTCACCACATTTATGATATAAAGGTCATTTGAGAGCTTGAGAGGTAAATTTGTTGGTTAATCAATGTTTTTCCATTGTTTTTAATGAATTAGGAAGATTAAGAGTTGTTTTTATTACTAATGATGGTTTCGAATAGTTCAGATCCTGTAACAGATATACGGATCTAGTAACCCACTTCCATGTTCAACATACTAGAGTGGTTATAGAAGGAAACCGATCTGTATTTAGGAGTGGAACCACCTGATTAACATATTGAATACAATAAACACAAAGATATGAAGAACAACACAGATACCCAGTGAACAATATCTTCTATTGAATAAATGAAATAAGCAGAAACTGTAAAATTGTAGAAATGAAACACTTTCTTGAATGGTGGTAGCTATCTCTAAGAAGAGATGTGGCTTCTACGTGCATCCTTCTGAGTAGAATGATTACAATGAGGCTCCAAAGGCCTTTTTGATATTACTCATTGTTAGAAAAACAGGACCACGAAGCAATAAAATAAAACAAATGCAGAAACAAAACACAGAAGACACACAATACAAGAGAGACATAGATTTACGTGGTTCAACCAGTGTGGGCTACGTCCACCAGAGAAATTGCCAGGTCCTTCCTTTATTATTATCTAGAAAATGAAGGGATACAACCTACAGCAAAACTTGTTGTAACTTCCTCTTCTTTCTCTCACAATCTCCTCTCTCAGAATACAATATTCACCATCAACCATAGCCGCGACACATTTCCCTCATAAAAGAGGGTTGCCTTCTAGGGAAAGAAACACTAACATAATCTCTACCGTTAGATATGCGACCTTATAATGAACGGTCCAGATTTACAATGAAATTACAATATACATTTACAAGGAAATTTTTTTCTTTGGGGGCTTCGCCCCCGAACCCCTGCTTACCCCCAGACCCCCTAGACGGGGGGATAGCCCCCTTGGACCCCACAGAGGGGGTACCCCCCCTCTG
>JASDQU010508680.1:4689-18864 GCA_032191745.1 Picea mariana | reverse complement strand
TTAACTCTTTAGCTCGTTCTCTGCTTTCTGATATGTTTCACTCCCACACCTTCAACAAGATGTTACCTATGGTCTACTATGGGATGGAAAGCTTGGAACTACTACCTATTTCCTTTTTCATTGTGGCTATAACAACCTCTTGGAAAGCGACCCGAGCTGCCCCGGTTTCTTTTTCTCTCAAAGAGATGTCCTCCAGTACTTGATCAATAATCTGACAGTGGTTTTGAATGGCTTCCACTTTAGCAAGTAAATCTTGCTGAGCTACTGACACTCTTTTCCGAATCTCAATGGATTGGGATTGGAACATCCCAATATTTATAACCTGGCTCTCGACGAAATCTAATTTTTCCTATAACTTCCCTATCAATTCTTCTTACTGGCTTATTTGTGACTGACTGGTCTGAGCTGACTGCTATGTTTTCTTGAGATCAGATTTGAGCCACTCAATTTTTTTTTGATCGGTTGTTTTGGCTTGCTCTAGACCTATGTTCACCTAATCTCTGGCACTTGCCTATGTTGTAGCCAACTTAGCCTCCAATGTTCTGATCAAGCGGTTCTTCCAATTTAATTGTTCTTTTAGGGATCTGATAGAGTATTGGTTGGTTGTAGCGAAAGCCCCCAACGTCCCTACTATCTGAGTTGTGAATTCCTCCTTTTTCATGGCTTTTCCATCGGCTAGTATTTTAAATTTTTTGGCTACCGTGCCCACTTCTCAATAAATCTCTTTCTTCACAATGGCCTTTCTCTTCTTATCGAAGAAAAATTTGTTCAGAGGAAACTCTTCTACATTAATGGGCGTCAGTTCCTCGCCGAAAATCCATCCCTCACCGGGGATCCCCCTTCGTGGACTATAGGGGAGTGACATAAATGATGGGACTGTCGATTTGCTTGGATGATTTCCTCGAGGTAATGACCGAAGTTGGCTTGCTTGAAGGGTTGGGGATCTCGACTTCCTATTTCGAGTTCCTGGATTGCTTTTTCTTTTCCTGATTTTCCTCCTATTCAAGTCTTGAATCTTTGGAGCCCTTGGCTTCCATTTGTTGTATATCTACGGTCGGTGGGTTATTACCCTGTAAGACTGGTGGAAGGAATCTCCATCGGTGTTCCTGAAATTTGAAGAAATCGGCCATCTCCTTGGGCGGCAGGGCTTGAATCTGGCTCAGGACCTCGGCATAGGATCTTTCCCCTCAGAAGATGTCATCATGAGGCGAATGCTCATGTTCGTATCTTTTTAAGCCACAATTCGCCAGGTGATTTCCCATGACCTTGTGTGGGTCATGTTTCTTAAACTCAATGTTGACCAATTTAATATCCTCCAAGGCCACAGCCTCGGCTTTGGTGTGTCCGAAATCTAATGAAGAATATGTATTAAAATGAATGGGGAAGGGCAACCATACCTTCTTCGAAAAACCCTTGAGCTCTTTTCTTATTCCACCGATCACGGTTTGCCTGGAAATTTCGCAACAAACCAGCCTATCCAGTAAAAATAGTGGTAGAGCATAGGGGGGGATAGAGGAGCCGAAAACCCTGATGTATGAAAATTCTACTTCTACATACCAGTAAACCACACTACTCAAGTTGGTGGCGATGCTATCTAAAATCCTGGGTGGTGGGTTATTGAAGATGGAGACATGCATCGGTACCATTACCCAATTGAAAATATCGTATATGAATTGTGTGGCCGTATCCTCAAAAAGTTTTGAGTGATAGACATGGATAGGCTCAATATCAGATGGAGTCCAACTCCAGCTCATTACAGGGAAAGGCGTCATGAAAAAAACAATGTCCATGATATAGGCAGACGTGAAAAATGAGGCGTCTTTCCCATTCCTCTTCTGTGCTTGATATTCGGTAATCTGATTGGTTAGATTGTCTGACAAAAGCTTGGCTCAGTCAAAGGAAAAAGATTCAGTAACTGTATGAATCAGAGGCACCCATGGGAGGAAAAAGTGTGCGGTGTCCTCCTTCCCATACAACCTACAGGTCATCATTGCTATATACCTGAATTGTGGTTCTAAGGAAGAAATCGAATAAATTTTGTTACCATCTATCCTGAATTTTGCAGGGTGCGAGACCCAATCTTTGATCAGATTAGACAAGTTTCTATCGTATTTTTGGCATTCCTTCCACTTGAAATCTTCCAGAAACTATGCATTGTGCGCGAAGTTCGACGTAGGTGATAGTTGATACATTGCCTACAAATTTTCTAGTCAAAAAGTCCCAATCATCACCTTCTGCTCGATGATAATAGTCTTGGTTGAGATATCCACATGGTCTAGTGCCCATCTGATCATATCATAATAGGGAAGGAGTTGTGGCCTTGCCACTATTTTGTGCATCTCCGCTTGAAAGACGATTTTGTATTTGGTGGCCAAATCATCCTTCTCGTTATAGCTAGAATCATTTGAATAATTCACCAATTCGGACTGAAGAATGTCGGAGACGTATGACCAGGTTTTGACAGTATCAATACTTCAGGTTGAAGTATCGGAAATAATGTCTGAGCCTTGCCCTGAACTCTCAACAATCACCTTGGACGCTTTTCATGGAGCCATGATAGAGGACTCTGTACTTAGCTCTCCTGTAGTAAAGATGTAGATAGAGACAGAAGTTAGCCTGATGAAAAATCTTCTTTGCGCAAAGTAGAAATGAAACTTGAAATAATGAAAGAAATAACTCCTTTATCTTAGCCATTTAAAACCCTGGTGTCATTGTGAATAGAACGGTCAAATCATTAAATGGAAGATTTAGCAGTAAAAGCAATATCCTTATCTGTCACTTTGTCGTATTTCAAATAAATGCCATAACGTTTTGACGAGTCACAAGATAAATTAGCGCAAAGACATTTAAAATTACTCTGTAGATGGTGTGTATTAAATTTGTATTAATGCATTGATTGATCTAGCTTAGCTCCTTTAATTAGGTTTTTTTTAGTTTTTAATCTCCTTTTCGACGTTCGCCGTATCGGGAGAAAACATCCCTTCCCTTTGAGCTCCCAAAACCTGAAATCAGGATGATGCAATTTAGTTTAAAAAACGTAATCTGCATTAAGTGCTTAATTAATCCATGCTTAAATAATATCATGACTTCACGACTCAGGGCTACGAAGGTATATTTATTTGGAAGAGTGATTGTCGAGTCGCGAAACCCTGACAGTGTTTGACTATGGTTTAAAGAGACTTACCCCTGACACTAACCTGGGTGACTTTTGAAACCATCTTGCAACTTTGCATGTCAGAGTTTGGAAACCTTGCAACTTGTAACTCCTGAAGCATGAAAGCACGAGGTAAAGAAAAGTGATAGAATTGCTTAATGGTTAGGCAATGATGATTTAGTACTATAATGGCTATCACCACTTCGCATGTTGGGGTAAATTTTTTATTGCAAGAATTATATTTCAGCCATTTGTAAAAGGTGGCTCCAACAGAACTCACGGAGAATATCGTGGTCGTAGATCGAAGGGAGATAGGTGGCAGTAGATCCGAAGGTCGGACTTCGGAAGATTTATGAGCAGGAAAAAGTTGAGAGTTGAAACCCTCAAATCCTAAAGTATGAAGTAAATATGGATCGTCAGATCCAGAGGAACACATGGTGACAGATCAGTTAAGAATTGAGAAACCCAAATTTCGAAGACCCGAAGGGATCGTAGCCGTCGATCTGTGGAAGACACGTGTCAGTGGACCGTTAACTTCGAATAAAAGCCATTGGGGGAAAATGAGAGTTGATATTTGAGATTTTCAAAGCCCAAAATC
Organism: Picea mariana; assembly: GCA_032191745.1. Classification (NCBI taxonomy): domain Eukaryota; kingdom Viridiplantae; phylum Streptophyta; class Pinopsida; order Pinales; family Pinaceae; genus Picea; species Picea mariana. The sequence continues at coordinate 15,112 of JASDQU010508680.1, read as the reverse complement.
CCTAAATGATTGGATTCCTCGGTCTAAGAGGATACGTGGCAGGAGATCTGTCATTGTGGGAGAAGGTGATGTTTGAGAGTTGAGAACTCTGAAACCCGAATAGCGATACAAATCACATTCATTAATTTGAAAGGGACAGATCTGAATACTCAGTTCATAAGCATCGTTAAGCTCATAAGATCAATGGTCCTGAAGGTGCCCAAACTTTAAAGATCATTGCAGGGACTGAAGGTGCCCAAACTTTAAAACGTTAAGGGTGGACCGCAATCTAGACCACGGTTTTGGAGAAAGGACACATGGAAGCTCAAGGAGATTTGTGGGGAGAAAAGTAGTTTGGTTTCAAACCACCCTTGGCCATGCCCACAATCGTGTAGTTACGTAAGGCCATATCCCAAGTTCATATTAGAGAAGGGGCTTATCAGAAAAGGATCTAGCACCCAGACTCAAATATTTCTCAAGCATAAAAGGGGAAGGTCGCGGGTACCATTAGACATGCACCCGGAAGTCGAAAGGGTCTGTGTTTAATTACAGAACAAGACCATAAAGGTCTCAAAGAGTCATTTGGCTCCAGAATCGGATATCCTTGACTAGGAGGCTGGACTGGTTCCCCGACTTTCTAAATTAGAAACCATGGATGGAGAATCTATCCTTTAAGAAAAGCAAAAAATTTTATGCCCCGATGTGGGTGTGTTACATACTCATCATCTTGTGAATGAGCGTAGCCGTCACATCTCTTCTCAGAGATAATATTCCACCATTCTAGCGAGTCTTTTACTCTATATTTTTACAGTCTCTATACATTTGTTTCATTAATAGAAATCATGTATTACTATATTTCTTTGTTTCTGGTAATATTTATGTGCACTTAATTGTAGTATCTCTACTTTCATTTCATTCCAAAAATAATCTGGATCATCTTTTTCATAATCGATGAACTGATGAGCCATTTTTGGCATCATATGGCACACTTTGTCGAGGTCATGCCACATAGAAACAAATCTTTGTGATCGAATATACTCATTTTGAGTGGTTTCATGTGCTACGGAAACTCCTTTGTGATGCCCATCAAGGCATGAAGGAAGTACAAAACATAAATATTTGGTATAATAGGAAGTAGAGAATTTAGTGGCAAGTTTTGAAAAGCAAAACCAAGGTGGAAAAGGGTCAAGACTAGAAATTCTATTGGATGCCCCAAGTCTTGGATTAAAACTCATCATTCTAGATCATGTCAGTTTATAAAAATATGATCAATGGATCACCTCATCCTTTGGATTATATATGGAAGCCATGAAATCCAAGATGGCCCTATTTGAAGGAAACTCAGTATCTATGAAATCATGTGAACTCAGAGAGTCAACAACCCCCTATGGGTGGACAAGAATGATCACACTCCATATGAGAATGGAGGTTTTGATCAACATCAATGGATGTTGATGGATTGATGTATCAAAAATATCTATTGTGGTGAGCAGCATGGAAGCTCCATATGATTCAACATCCTTGTGATTAGGACCACCCAAGGATCTACAGACTCGAGGGATCCACTGGTAAATGAATAAATCGTGTTGATAGGAGCAATGTTGTCAACATGAGGTGGTGGGGGAAGAGGGAATGTTCCTATGAGTGAAGAATATTCAAACATCCCCACACCCACACTCATATGAGACTGTTCGGTATCAATGACAAAGGGTACATTAAACCTCAAATTGGATCCAATGTCTGGGGTCCAAAACATGAGTTGATTGATCGTCACTATTTTCCCTTGATGAGGGAAGCGTAAGAGCCTAAATATTGATGAGACAACTTCAGTCATATTGTAGAACCAAGTGTGCCCAAGTAACAATTTGTACTTAAGAGGTGCATCGACAACCTCCACAAAAACATAGACAGTCTTGCCACCTAACTGGATGGTTAAGGCCATGATTATCCCATGGGGATGGAACATATGCCCATTGAATGCTTTCAAAAATGTTACATAAGTGTAAATCTTAGGTGAGCCAAAGGATTCAAACAAGACATAGACATGATACAAGTCCAATCTCCTTCGTCTATCACAGTACGAAGGATATTTTTTCCCATCGTTCTCGCTTTGATCTAGAAAGCGATTTGATGGGAAATCCTATGATAAACCCAATTAGAATAAAAGGTTATCAAACTTGACTCTAAGGGATAAACCCCACCTATGGTAGAAAACAAGGCTTTCCATTTCACTGGGAAGATTTCGAGAATTTCGAGTGCAGACATGGAACAGGGTGCCTGGGCCAAGTCTTCAACAATACTATAGTTGTGGTTGGCCCATGTATTAAGGTTGTGTGTATTTCGTTGAAGAACACACTTCAGGGGGAGAAGTTGTGTGTCAAAGGAAGTATTCTCGATATAAAGAGGACCACTAGGCTATGAAGAAGATGTTGGCTCATGAATAATAGGAGTAGGCTTGGAATTTTCATAGTTCTTGGCTTGTCTCTACAAGTTGATCATCTAGTCACACAGGAAAAATGTGGCATTTGAGGAATACCCCTCATGTTGAAGGGTACTTGCCATGCCCCCTTGTGGGAGGGAAGGATTTGTCACAACCATATGTTTATATTGAGGGGGAAAAAGCATGAGTTAGGAAAACAAGCTACTGGAGGCCCCTTTGTTGAGCCATATATTGATGAATCTCATCCTTCTTGGGACATTGATGAGTAGGTTGGTCCTCCCCACAAATCATGCAAGGGAACTGACTCTTTTTTTTCTCTTTTTCACCCCCTCTGATTGTTTTAAGTGGGAGATTTCACTTGCTCAATGTTGTAATTTTTCTTTTTATTCCTCTTCTTCTTTCCTCCAGGTTGTTGAGGATTCTTTGGTTGCATGGATTGCACCGAATTCACCTTGGAGGTCTGAGTAGGGAGCATTTCATTTTGAGGACTATATTCAAAAGTGGAGGGGTGTGACAAGATAGACATGTGACCCATCTAGTCAGTTAACTAGCCCAAAAATGCATGGGAAACAAAACCCACCACACCATCGACATGGGGTCCTAGGGTTGGCTTCTTAGGATTTTTCAATGGCCTAGGAGCATGCAAGATAAGATCATAAAGAGTGCTTGACTATGGGTAAATAAAATCCAAGTGTTGGGAACGCATAATGGATTATTCTTCAGTAGTTTCCCTGACCATAGCTACATCTTTGGAAATGGGTGGTAAGAGGGACTTAATGAACCACTCCATTAGAAGTTTGTTAGGAATTTGGGTCTTGATCATCCTACGTCTTCACCTCAACTCATGTATATGATTAAAAATGTGAGTGGCAGTATCTTGTCATAAATATTTAAAGAGATTAATGTCATGCCTCCAATTTGACACCATTTTCATTTCCAGATGACTCTTTTAACTTGACAAAACCAACCCTTTTTCCCATGATTTTCACTCCTTTCACCATATTTATGATATAAAGGTCATTTGAGAGCTTGAGAGGTAAATTTGTTGGTTAATCAACGTTTTTCCATTGTGTTTAATGAATTAGGAATATTAAGAGTTGTTTTTATTACTAATGATGGTTTCGAATAGTTCAGATCCTGTAACAGATATACGAATCTAGTAACCCACTTCCATGTTCAACATACTAGAGTGGTTATAGAAGGAAACCGATCTGTATTTAGGAGCGGAACGACCTGATTAACATATTGAATACAATAAACACAAAGATATGAAGAACAACACAGATACCCAGTGAACAATATCTTCTATTGAATAAATGAAATAAGCCGAAACTATAAAATTGTAGAACTGAAACACTTGCTTGAATGGTGGTAGATATATCTAAGGAGAGATGTGGCTTCTATGTGCATCCTTTTGAGTAGAATGATTACAATGATGCTCCAAAGGCATTTTTGATATTACTCATGAATTCCAAAACCCTAGACATCCAAAAACCTAACCCTAGGAGGAGAAATGCCAAAAATCATGTCGGCCCCTATGGGTAAGTTGGTACCTCAACTTCCCAGGGTCGTAACATTTTCATACAACCTCTGTTTTATGCATGTGATAGCCTATTGGAAATATATTTCAGAGAGCTATAGATTACACCATCAAACTCTAACTCCATCTATAGTTTGACTATGGTGAGCCAAAAAAATAGTGTTTAGGGCTCCAAAACAACCCTGGAAGTACAACAAGATGTGTCGACATGAAAACATACAAAATAAGCTAGTTGGATTAGGTGAGAGGCCACCAATATCCACCTAGAAGTTGCGTAGGGATTCAGAGAGCCCCAGAAGTGTAGAACCCATAATTACAAAGAAGTACAAAATAACGTGTTGAACTAAAAACAGACAAGAGGAGCCAGTTGGAATAGGTGGGTGGCCACCAATATCCACCTGGATCAATCCTCCCCTATTAGGAAGCAATGGTCTCCACTACATTGATTTCCCCCATCAGGTGAGGAAACTTCTACTAGATTTGGACCCAGGTAAGCCACTTGGCTTGGTGTAGGAGTTGTCCTGCCTTGAAAACTAGATAAAGCTGGATCCTCTGTTGGTGAGTTCCCTTGACCTGTGTTTCCACTATCTGATCAATGGATGCCTGTTCCATGTAGTCAAGGTTGAGATCTGTTGGTGTCAGTTGTTTTGCGATCTCTGAGGTGTCCAATAATGGTGGAAAATATGGCCGAATGAAGTCCACATTGAACACTGGGTATAGGCTAAGGAAGGGTGGAGTGTTGAGCTCAAAATCATTTCTACCCACAACCTTGGTGATAGTGTAAGGCCCATAGCGAAGAGGGTGGAGATTCTTATGGGGCCATCTGAGACACTCCTTCTTCAAATGTAAACAGACTTTGTCTCCAACCTGAAACTGGTGTGGTACCCTGTGTTGATCATGGTGCTTCTTGTACTTAGCATTGGATTTATGCAAAATATCTTGGACCTATTGGTGAATGTACTGAATGCACTCAATGAATCTGGTGGCTTTTTTGGTCTCAGACTGAACATGGGAAGAGTCTGTTTGTGTGGTGGCAAGACGTAGTGCAACATCAATTGGACCCAATAGTTGGAATCCCAACCCCACCTGAAATGGGCTATGGTCAGTGGAACTATGGAGAGCCTTGTTGTAACTATGATAAGCATAGGGGAGACTCACATCCAATGTACATGGATGCTTAAAGTTGTACATGTGCAGGATGATCATAATCATCTGATTAACAACCTCTGTTTGGCCATCTATTTGGGGGTGGAAGGTAGTGGATTTAGTGAGCTTGGTGTCCAACATTGACCATAGGCTCGACCAAAATGTGTTAAGGAACCTACTTTCTCGGTCGGAGATGATGGTTTGTGGTATCCCACAATGGACCCACACTCGTTCAAAGAAGAGCTTGGCAATATCTTCCATTGTGATACTCTTCTTGCAGGATGTGAGGATGGGCATCTTCAAAAACCGGTAAATGACCACAAATACATAGTCATTGCCTTGCTTGGTGGATGAAAGGCTAGACATGTAATCCATTGAGATGTATTCCCAAGGATTCTTGGGATTAGGAAGAGGGGTGTATAATCCTTGCTTCTTGATGGATATCTTGGTAATGGCATAGGCAGTGCAAGATCTGATATACTTGTTGACATCCTGTCGAAGTTTTGGCCAATAAAAAATGTTTCTGAAGAACAACCATAGTTTTCTCCATGAAAAAATGTCATGCCATTTGACTGTAGTGGGCTTCCCAAATTATCTTTGCACGCTCGCTTGTAGGAACACAGATATGGCTCAGATGGCATAATAGTTCGTCTTGAATGTGAAAAGTGGTGACAATTGCGCCTGTACCCAAGAGCTGATAGGTGGTGGTGAAGTCTTGATCTTGTTGATAAAGTTGGGGCCACTCAGATGCCTCATGTCCATAGGAATGGAGAAAAATGGTGAGTGCAGCCACAAGATGTCAACCGAGGCATTCCACAACACGATTTGAGATCCATGTCTTATACTTGATGTTGAGATGGAACTGCTACAAGTAGGTGGATGATCCAGATTTAGGAGCAAAATGAACTGATTAAAAAACTGAATACAATAAACATAGAGATAGGAATAATAACACAAATATCTAGTGAACAATATCTTCTATTAAATAATGAAATAGGATGAAACTATAAAACTACAGAACTAGAACTTGCTCGAATGGTGGAAGCTATCTCTAAGAAGAGATGTGGCTGCTTTGCACATCCGTCTGAGAAAAATGGATTAAAATGAGGCTCTAGAGACCCTTTTCATATTACTCATGAATTCCAAAACCCTAGACATCCAAAAACCTAACCCTAGAAGGTGAAACACCAAAAGTCATGTGGGCCCCATGGGTAAGTTGGTGTAATTTGGTACCTCAACTTCATAGGGTTGTAATCTTTGCATACAACCTCCGTTTTAGGAGCGTGATATCCCATTGGAAAGGTATTTCAGAGAAATACACATTCCTCCATTAGACTTTGACTCCGTCAACAGTCTAGCTATGGGGAGTAAAAAAAACAACATTTAGGGCCCTAAAACAACCCTAGAAGTACAACAAGATGCGCTGACATGAAAAGATACAAAATAATCCAGTTGGATTAGGAGAGAGGTCACCCATATCTACCTGGAGAATGTGTGAGGCTTCAGACAACCCCAAAAGTGTAGAACTCACAATTATAAAGTAGTACAGAAAGATGTGTTGAATAAAAAACAAACATGAGGAGCCAGTTGGAATAGGTGGGTGGCCAACAATATCCACCTGGATCAATTCTCCCCCCTTAGGAAGTAATGGTCACCATTTCATTGAGTTCCCCCGTCAGGTGAGGAAACTTTTGTTGGATTTGGCCCCAGGTGAACCACTTACCTTAATGTAGGAGTTTCCCTACCTTGACAACTCGATAAAGTTGGATCCCCTACTGGCAAGTGCCCTTGATCTGTGTGTCCACTATCTAATTGGTGGATGCTTGTTCCATGCAGTCAGGGTTGAGCTTTGTTGGTGTGTGTTGTTCGGTGATCTCAGAGGTGTCCAATAATGGTGGAAAATATGGTCGAAGGAGGTCCACATTGAATATTGGATGCCGAAAAAGGAAGGGTGGAGTGTTGAGCTCAAAAGAATTGCTACCCATACCCTTGGTGATAGTGTAAGGCCCATAATGAAGTGGGCGAAGCTTCCGATAAGGACCGGTGAGACATTCCTTCTACAAATGTAACCAGACTTTGTCACCAACCTGAAACTGGTGTGGCACCTAGTGTTGATCATGGCACTGCTTGTACTTAGCATTGGATTTCTACAAAATCTCCTGGACCTGTTGGAGGATGTGTTGAATATGCTCAATGAATCTAGTGGCTTTGTTGATCGCAGAATGATCAGGGGAAGATTCTTTATTTGCGGTGGAAAGAGGAAGTGAAACATTAATGGGTCCCAAGGGTTGGAATCCCAGACCCACCTGAAATGGACTATCGCCAGTGGATCTATGGAGAGACATGTTGTACTTGTGTTGGACATATGGGAGACTCTCGTCCCATGTACAAGGATGCTTATAATTGTACATGCGCAATATGTGCACAATCATCTGATTGACGACATCGTTTTGGCCATCGGTTTGGGGGTGGAAAGTAGTGGATCTTTTGAGCTTGGTGTCCAACAAGACTAGATACTCGACCAAAAGGTGCTAAGGAACCTGATGTCTCGGTCGAAGATGATGGTCTGTGGTATCCCAAAGTGGACCCAAAATCGTTCGAAAAAGAGCTTAGAAGTATCTTCTGCTATGAAATTCTTCTTACAAGCAGTGAGGATGGAAACCAATCAACAACCACAAACACACAATCATTTTTGTGCTTGGTGGATGAAAAACGAGACATGTAATCCATGGAGTTGGACTCCCACGACTTCTCGAGAATAGGAAGAGGGGTGTATAAGCCTTGCTTCTTGATGTATATCTTGGAAATGGCATAGGCAGTGAAAGATATGATATACTTGTTGACATCCTATCAAATTTTTGGCCAATAAAAATGTTTCTGAAGGATGACCACAATTTTCTCTATGCCAAAATGTCCTGCCACCCTATTTTAGTGGGCTTCCAAAATCATATTTGTACTCTCTCTTGTAGGAACATAGAGATGGCCTAGGTGTCATAAGAGTCCATCCTGAATGTGAAAATCAATGACAGTGGCACCTGTACCCAAAAGATGATATGTGATGGCGAAGTATGAATATTGTTGTTAAAATTGGGGCCACTCCAATGTTTCATGTCCACAAGAATGGAGCACAGTGGTGAGTGCAGCCACAGGAGACTGACTGAGGCAGTTAGCGACATGATTGTAGATACTTGTCTTATACTTGATGTTGAGATGGAACTACTGCGGGTAGGTGGACCACTTTTGATAGCGTTCATTCTACAATTTCCCCTATGTCTATATGAACTGTAGAGGCTTGTGATCAGTGTGTATGATCATCTCTTTCCCAAGAATGTAATGTTTCCATTGATGGCAGGCTTGCACAATGGAATACATTTCCTTGTCATAGGTGGGGTATTTATGGATAGTATCAGAGAGTGTCTCACTATGGTATGCCACTGGATGCCCGTGCTGAGTGAGAACTGCACCCACAACATAGTTAGATGCATCAATCTCAATCTTGAATGGATTTTGTAGATCGGGCAAGGAGATTACTTGAGAAGAGCACAACCGATGTTTAAAATCATCGAATTCTCATTCTTTCTCCTCCCCTCACACGAACTTGGCCCTACCACCCCCCTTGGTCACCTCATTGAGGGACCATGCAATATGGGAGAATCCCAACATGAATCGTCGGTAGAAATTGACTAGTCCCAAGAAGCTATGAATATTGGTCAATGTGGTCGGGGCTGGCCAGTCACAGATGACTTGGATCTTAGCTCGATCAACATGTACCCCATGCTCATAAAAAATGTAGCCTAGGTATTGGACCATGTTCATGCCAAAAGAGCATTTTTCCAAGTTGGCATAAAGCTTGTGTTGTCATAGAGTGCTCAAAACCTGTTGAATATGTCGCGTGTTCTCCTCCCATTTTTTTTTTGAAGATGAGGATGTCATCCAAATATATGACCACAAAGGAGTTGGTGAAGGGTCTCAATACATCGTCCATCAACCTCATGAAAGTGGATGGTGCATTTGTTAATCCAAAGGGCATGACCAGCCATTCGAAGAGACCATCTTTATATTTGGAGGTTGTCTTCCATACAACAGTTGGTTCGATAGGAACCTGGTGGTAGCCAAACTTTAGGTCAATTTTGTTGAATTTTTCCCCCTTGAGTTGGTCAAGAAGGTCATCAATCCTAGGAATTGGTGATCCAAAAATGGAAGGAATTATTAACAAGATTCTCATGAATGATTAAAGATTTCATCCATCAATAACCATGCTCCAAATAAGAGAAGTTAACAACAATAAGAAAAACAAAAAGAAAGCAATAACTTGATAACGAAGTTCACTAATATGTGGCTACGTCTTCGGGTCAGCTTCCAAGTGGACGACCTGTTTATTGATCTTCAAATGCTCAAGTTCTCTTTACAATGGCTCCTTTTTTTTACAAATGGGCTTCTGATCTACTGTACAAGACCTACTTGTGCAGATTCACACATGCCTCTACAAACTCCTCTCAAAACATGACAAAATGCCCCTCAAAACATGAGAAATGGACCAAAAAATCCAACTCTTCTTTACATTCCCTATATATAAAGTCCCTTCTCAAGCTCAATAAGCATGATTTATATAGTTTTTAGGCTCAGTTGGGGAAGCCCAACTTCACACTAATATCTAGTCTCTTTTTGGGATCAAATCCCACTCCAAATGGCCAAGAAATCTCCAAAAATGCCCAATCTGGGCCAAAACTATAGGAAAATAACCCACTGTTGTAACAAAAATAAAAATTATCCCAAAGGGCCTGGGTGTGCCTGCTAAAATAGGGTCACATGGTGAATTGTAATAGGAGCGCTTGCCCCAACGAATGCGCCCAACAACCTGGTCACCGCCCCTAAATCTATGGTGGGCAGGTGCTAACAATCCACCCCAAATATTTTCACCGAGCAGTGGAGACAAGTAGCGTTGGGCCTATGGTTATGTGAGATATGCAAATAAATCTACGGGCTGGGGCTAGGCCCCAACCCCCTTCTGCCTCCACTTTACATTAAACCCACTTTATATATATTAATATAGACTTGTAATAACAAGTCCCTCCAATAGCGCGTTGGTAATCCGACCTGTCCCTAAGAAATTTCCTCTACCAAAAGGTCATGGGGTTGAATCCCATGAAGCTCCAAAAATTTTACCCAACCACCGAATGTTGGGGTGCCATGTGGCAGTCCATGTTTGGGTCACATGGAACCTATTCATTTTCCCACAAAATGTGCCACTTGTCGAAATGAGATTTGGACCACTGTCATCTACCTAGTTAGCCTGCTGCTATGCTGCCACGTGTCTA